>PVLC010039212.1:0-14385 GCA_004027655.1 Graphiurus murinus
GCGCACGCTTGTAATCCCAGCATTCGGGAGGCTGAGACCAGAGGATCCGGGTTCAAGGCCAGCCTCAGCTACCTAGTGAGGCACTCCGCAACTTAGTGAGACTCGGTTTCAAAATAAAGAATAAAAAAATAGGGCTGGGGGTGTAGCTCGGAGGTAGAATGCCCCTGAGTTCAATCCCCAGTACCGAAAAAAAAAAAAAAAAAAAAAAAAAAAAAACTTGGAGAAATGATCTGGGTAGGGTGTTGTTCCAAAATATAGCTGTTACTCTTGTCCTTAAAAATTCATCATTGCTTTAAAAGTTATTCTTCATAGACACTTTGATTTTCTTTATCATGAATAATTGGGTCAGTACCTAAGAAAGCTCTCAACTTATTGCCTTCCAACCTGCCTGTCTGCTTTTCTTCCCTCTTAACCTGTCTTCCTCCCTGCCTCCATCCTTCTTCCGTCTCCCTTCCTACCTTCTTTTCTCTTTCTCTTTCTTCATTTCTTACATTCATAAGATATTTGTTTTAGTACCTATCTATTGTGTTTTGTGTGATTGTACCAGTTCCATGAAATACAATCACATCCCCTCCAGGACCCTAATGTGAGGTGATAATGCACCAGTAAAAGTATTACAAACAAAAAGGGTCTTGAGACAGAAAATACCTAGGGATAATTCCTAAGGGTCATAGCTCCAAACTTCTCAACAAAGATGCCTCTGTACACAATGGCTGTTAGCATGTAGCACCTCATCTACTCACAGGAATGGAGGTGGTTTTGTTGGCCACAAAGCATTTTTTAATGCCAAGGTATGTTGTAAAGTCACTTGAGATTTGGAGAATGATATATTGCCATTGCCCTTTCATGGCCACTGTAGATTGTAATATGTTGTCCTTCCGTGTCCAGAGAATTGAGAAAAGCAAATAATTAATTTCTCCATATACACTTACTCTAAAAATAAATAAATGAACATAAACATGCTACCTTAAATATAGGAAGGGTTCATGCAATTTGCAGAATACATTTTGCTAGAAGTCCACCTAACTCACTTTTCAAGTTTTGTTGTTTAACATGACTTAATAATCTTGTTTTAAAGGTATCATGGGAATGATTTTTAATATCCAAATATCAGTAGTGGGATAGCAACTGTTTATGGCATTTTGTGAGTTTGCAAGAAATCTTAGGTCAGTAATTTATTTTTCCTAGAATGCTTATGATATAAAAATAAATCAGACTTCACATCTCCTTGGTAGTGAATAACCGAATAAGGAAGATTGACGTATAACTAGGACATTGGAAACCAGAGATGGTGGTGGCATTTAAAATGTCAGCTTCAAGTGTTGGCACATACTTTCTGTATGAAAATTACTGGATAAAACACATTTGTCTTTTTCAAGAAACCAAATGCCAATTTATTATTTACATATATTTCATTTTTCCTCCTCTCTTACAGACTCATGTTTTTTATTGAAAGAGACTTCAAAGCTTCTCTTTCATAATATATTTTCATGGTGATTGTGTTGATAGTGGTAGCTGAAACTGCCACTGTTGGAATTGCTTTACCTGTGTTCTGTCACTCACTCTGCAGTGCAACTCTAGGAAACATTATCTATAATCATCACTTTCTTGTAGATTAGGATAGGAAAGTACAAATGAATTATTATGATTATTAAAGTCACACAGCTTCCAAAGTGTGTGCTCTTACCATAATACCAGGTTGCCTCTCCATTGAAAAGTAACTTAATAGCAATGTCTATCTTTGGTGTATTCTCTCTCCTAGGACAAAAGAGGACACATAAGTTGAATTGGCTTTAAAATTGGGAAAGAATTGTAAATAGGAGTTGAATCTGCTTTTCAGTAGAACACAAGTGGGAATGATTCACTACCTTAATCATTTAAAATATATTGAGGGTCTAAGTTGAATGTGGAGCCCTAGCCAAACCTGGCTTTCTTCTAAAGGATTTTAGTGGAGCAGGTAGAGATACAGGACCAGCAACCAAGTGTCCTGTTTTTACTCCAGTGCCTGCTTCATAACCACTCAATAATAGTTCACTAGAGCCACTTCGATGTTAACATTGCATGCAATGTCAAAGTTTCCTCTGATGGTAAAATTATAAGATAATGTTGGATTAAGGACCAAGTTCTTTTCTACCAACAAATATGTGAAATAAATTTTAGAATGTATTTATGACAATAGCTTTGTAGCTTTAAGTGTTATATTTTATGTTGTAAAATTTATACTTTTAAAAGATTTATATATTTAAATCTGTATTTGAAACCAGTTAGACTTTTAGTCTTTCTCTTAATTCTAATAAAAGTAGAAAAACGTCAATTTTTTCTAGAATATATATATTTTTTTCATTTTTTGAAGTCTAATTGACTATTAAATGGCAACCTGATAGTATTTTATATACTTTATTATTTTCTCCATGATTGTGTGTCAGAAAACAAATAAAAGAAGATCCAGACAGATTATCCATATTGTTTTTCCAAAATAAATGTTTATTTATTTATCTATCTATCTATTTATTTATTTACTTATTTATTTTGCGGTACTGGGGATTGAACTCAGGGGCATCCTACCTCTGAGCTATACCCCCAGACCTATTTTTTATTCTTTATTTTGAAACAGGGTCTCACTAAGTTGCAGTACCTCACTAGGTAGCTGAGGCTGGCCGCGAACCCGGATCCTCCGGTCTCAGCCTCCCAAATGCTGGGATTACAAGCGTACACCACCACATTTGTAATGTTTAAATGCCATAGTAATCAGAATTTTTTGGAAGAGTGGTAGGAATGAGTTATAATTCATACCAGCAGTTCAATTATTATATTCATAAACTATCTTAATAAATTGTGCTCCTAGAGGAGTTACTGTGCTTTTTCAATGTATAGGAAAAAATAATATAAGTAATTTCACTATGGCTGATAAAAAGGCAAATATTTAAAAAAATATACAATACATAGAAAACTTCTTGGATGTGACACATGCATAAGATCAGGTTTTTGGAAAATAAAAGTGAATTTGTTTCCCAGGACTACAGTGTCAGCCAACTTTCTTGTCACCATGACAAAAATACCTGAGACAACTTAATAGAAAAGAAAGTTCATTTTGCCTCATGGTTTCAGAGGGTTAGGACCATGATCAATTGGCTCTATTATTTCTGAGTCTGTGGTAAGGCAGGAAGGGCATGGAGGAGCAAAGCCACTCACCTCCAGGAAGCAAAAAGAGAGACAGAGGCCAGGACCTCAATATCTCTTTGAAGGGCACACCACCAGAGAATTCACTTTCTTCCACTGGTCCTTCCTAACAACCACTTCCCAGCAACACCAGAGGCTGGCAACCACGCCTTTAGAACATGGCCTGTGCAGGGTATCCAAACTCCAGCATCTGCTCTAAAAACCCACCTGAAAACAAGAGGCTTAAAACAACAGAAATTCATCCTCTTACAGTTTGGGAGACTGAAAGATTGAAATCGAGGTGTTGTAGGTCCGTGTTCTCTCTCTTTGTCCTCTAGGGGAAGATCTTTCTTGTCTTTTCCAGTTTCTTGTAGTCACAGCTATTCCTTGGTTTGGCTGGATAACTCCAATCTCTGCCTTCTCTTCACATGCTGCCTTCCCGTAGGTTGAATGTCTTCCTGTATTTCTCTCTTCTTATAAAGACTACAGTTATATTGGATGAAAGATCCACCCTAATTCAGAATGGCCTCATCTTAACCTGAGTATTTCTGCAAAAACTCTATTCCAAATAAGGCCACATTTACAGGTGCTGGTCTTTATTTTTTATTCTTTTATTGGTGACCTGTCATTATAAATCTTAATGTGGTTCAAAGATATAAACATGCCTGCACACAGCACTTAGTGTATTTCTTTCCAAATCCCACACTCTTCCTGCACATGTCAAAGAGGTTAGTAGTAACACCTTCATATATGGACATAGCATTATTTGAACTTTTTCCTTCATGAATCCTCCTTTTTCCCTTTCCCACATCCCTCTCCCAAACCCCTTCCTCTCTCCTATTGGGTTTTCTCTCTCTCTTTGTTTAATCCAAAGTCCCTTAATGTTTCTTATTTTCTCTCTAGCTTTCACATATAAGAGAAAGCATATGACCTCTGACTTTCTGAGACTGGCTGATTTTACTTAGCATAATATTTTCTAGTTCTATTCATTTTCTTGCAAATGACATAATTTTGTTCTTTAGAATTCCATTGTGTATATATACCATATATTCTTTATCCATTCATCTCTCTCTTTTTTTTTTTTTTTTTAGTACTAGGGATTGAACTCAGGGGCATTCTACCTTCGAGCTATACCCCAGCTCTATTTTTTATTCCTTATTTTAAAACCGGGTCTCACAAAGTTGAGGAGTGCCTCACTAGGTAGGCTGGCCGTGAACCCAGATCCTCTGGTCTCAGCCTCCTGGGATTGCAAGCGTCCACCACCATGCCCGGCTTCCATTCATCTCTTGATGGACACTTGGATTGGTTCCATAATTGGCTACTGTGAATTTTGCTGCTATAAACGTGGATATGCACGTATCACTATAAAATTCTGAATTTAATAATTGTTGTAAGATTCTGAGAATCTGGTGTATAGCTAGGTCATATGGTGATTTCATTCTTAGTCTTTTGAGAAACTTCCATATTGATCTATATGGATTTTATACTAACTTATAATCCTACCAACTCTGTATAAGAGTTCCTATTTCCACACATTCTTGCCAGCACTTATTATTGTTTTTAGTTTTGATGAATGCCATTCTAAATGGAGTTAGATGGAATCTCAGTATAGTTTTGATCTGCAGTTCCCTGATTGCTCATAATGTTGAACACGATTTATATATTTATTGGCTTTTTTGGTATTTCTTTTTTTTTTCTGAGAAGTGTCTATTCAGTTTGATTGCCCATTCTTTAATTTTTCTTTTGTTAAAGTGAAGTTTTTTGAAGTTCCTTATGTAGTATAGATATTAGGCCTCTATCAGAGAAGTAGCTGGCAAAGAATTTTTCCATTCTGAAGTATCTCTCATCAGATGCTTGATTGTTTCCCTTTGCTGTGCAGAAGCTTTTTAACTTATTTTCCCATTGATTATTGGTTTTAGTTCCTAAGCTTGTGGAGTCTTTACCAATGACTATGTGCTGGAGAGTTGGTCCTATGTTTTATACCTGTAATTGCAAAGTTTCTGGTCTAATTTCCAGAAATTTGATTAATCTTTAGTTGACTTTTCTGCAGAATGAGAGATAAAGGTCTAGTTTCATTCTTCTACATAGGGGTATTTGGTTTTCTCAACTTGATTTGTTGAAAAGTCCGTCTTTTCTCCAGTGTATGGTCTAGGTTCTTTTGTCAAAAATCAACTGGCTCTACTCTGAGTGTGATAATTGCTCTCTGTATCTTCTATTTTGTTACATATATCTATTTGTCCATTTATATGCCATACTATGCTATTTTTGATGCTGTAAACTTTATAGTATAGTGTAAAATTAGGATTAGGTACTATGATTCCTCCAGCATGGTTCTTATTGCACAAAATTACTTTGGCAACTCTGGTCTTTCCTTCTTCCATATGACTAAGACTTTTATTTTCTAGTTTAGTGAAGAATTACATTGATATTTTGAAAAGGATTGCATTGAATATGAGTATTGCTTTTGATAGTATGGGCTTTTTGACAGTATTTTTCTGCCTACTCAAGAATATGGGAATTCTTTTCATCTTTTAAGGCTTTCTTTTGTTTCTTCAGCATTGTATAATTTTCTTTGCAGAGATCTTTTACTTCCTTATCCTTAAATAGTTTTATTGTATTTTAGCCTATTATGAATGGGATAGTTTTCTGTTTATTCATGTTTTGCATATAGTAAAGTTATTAATTTTCATCATTTTTCAAAATTATCACTGATTTTATATCTAGCTACCTTGATGATTTTACTTATTAGTTCTAGAAGTATTCTGGTTGAGTTTTTTGTATCTCCTAAGTATTGGATCATACCTGCAGGGATAACTTCACTTCTTTTCTGTTTGTATTTCTTTAATTTCCTTCTCTTGCCTTATTGTTCTGTATAGAATTTTAGGTACTATATTGTATGGGAGTGGTGAGAGTGGTCATACTTTTTTCCCTGATTTTAGAGGAAATGTTTCACTTTTCCTCCATTCAGTATAATGTTGACTGGGTTTATCACATATTGCTTTATGATGTTGAGGTTAGATCTTTCTGTCCCTAATTTCTTTACCGTTTTTAACATGAATAGGTGTTGGAAATTGCCAAATGCATTCTTTGTGTCTGTTGGGTTGATCATGTGATTTTTTGTTGTTGATTTTACTTATGGGATTAATTACATTTATTGATGTGTATATGTTGAATACTTTGTAGCCCTTGAATGAAACCAACTTGATTGTGGTGCCCAATCTTCTTGAAGTGGTTTTGAATTCAAATTGCTAGCATTTTATTAAGAAGTGTTTCATCTATGTTCTTCAAGGATATTGGTCTGTAATTTTCTTTCCTTGAAGAATCTACGCAGTTTTTTTATCAAGATGATACAGGCTTTGTAGGATGACTTTGGATGTACCCTGTCTCTTTCTATTACATGGAATGATTTGTAGAACATTGAGCTTAATTCTTCTTTAAAAGTCTTCTAAAATTCAACTGGCTTTGGTACTGGGCTTTCATTTATTGGAAGGCTTTTTATTGCTGCTTCAATATCTTTACTTGTTATTGGTCTGTTTAGGTTTTCTATATCCTCATGGTAGTTGATGACCTTTAGAACTTCACCTTATTTTTTTGAGGGACACAAGTCAACTCATAACAAAGATAATATATTTTAATGTTTTTATATCATTTCCTTTTTGGAATAAAATAATCCTAGTGCTATTCTGTTTTGTATAAAATTAAGTAAGGTAGCAGCACTGTCTTTTAAAAAAGCATTGTCATTTTTTTTTTACTTTTTCATTGACTTTCTAAATTTATTGCAATATTCTTGAATTTTTGCATGATTGTACACTGTTCAATGGCTGGTCCCACATAAAATATAGCAGTTGGTTAGTCTATTTATTTGTCTCCTTTTGTCATTGCTTTAATAATTTCTGGTGCCTTAACCTGTATAAAATAGATATTTTATACCATTAAAATATATATGGAATATAATTTCAATAATCTTATTTAAGTATGAATATTATATCAGTGTAGTTTATTTTTTAATATAAACTACAGGTATAAATAAAAGGAATTCTTTTATCTATGTATTGTTTTTATCACTTATCAAGTAATACTTTTCTAATCTTCTCTCATAAGAATTCTAAGATTTAGAAGGAATTTATAGCATAAGAGTATGTAACTGAACAATTGTTATGCTTTCTATTTAATAAGAATCATTTTATTTTATTTTTAAATTTTTATTATTTTTTGTGGTACTGGGGTTTGAACCCAAGGGCATTCTACCTCTGAGCTACACCCCCAGCCCCATTTTTTAGTCTTTATTTTAAAACAGGGTCTCACTAAGTTGCAGAGAGGCTCACTAAGTAGCTGAGGCTGACCACCAACATAGATCCTCCTGTCTCAGCCTCCCAAGTACTAGGATTACAAGCGTGTGCCACCATGCCTGGCAAGAATCATTTTAAAATATAAACTTTATATGATTAAGATATCCACTTATACTATTAAGTTATTCATAGTAAGAATCAATTTTATTTTAACTCTAATTTGCATATTAAATAAAGCAAATTTATAATTTTTATCTGAATTTCATATGTGGGTATCTGAGTGAAACATTAATTGATGTGTGATTTTGGTACTATTTATCCCTTTTGTTCACCTTGCCCATCATTTTCTCCTTAAAATACGTTTAGAAATGTGAACATAAGTAGAGTGTGCTTCAACATCAGTTTTAAATAAAGGTTAGGAAATGAGAGTATAATTTATATTTGAGACTGTTGTATACTGTGCCTATATAAAATCTGAAATTATCTTCACTGTTCAATGGGGATAGTATATAGTTCCTAAAATAGAATTATAGATAAAGCTCCAGTGATCAGAAATTGTCAATAGTGGGTTGTTAGTGTACAACAGTTTTAAGAGCATCCTCAGTTAATGTGAGGCAATTGCAGACTCATTGGATCTGTGTTTAAACCTCTAACTACTTTGAGTGAAGTCTATTAATGATATGCCAACCTTGCAGCTGACATTTTAAGATCCTTGCTGCTTTCCAATATGTGTGGGTACTAAAGATGTCTTCTTACTCTTAAGAATTGATTTCATACACAACAGGAGCTTGTGATGGATTCGCTCCCACTGTGGGAATTGTACATGAATATACAAAGGCAGGGATTGGCTTAAAGAATCTACATGAGCTCTCTTCTGTAAATAGTGAGATTTGTGCATTAGAACTAAGTGATGCTAGTCTCTTTTGTAATTCTAAATCCGTGGAGGGCACCCTACCTAGTGTGAACAACTAATCAGGAAATTTATTCATCATGTGACTTTTTCGGCCCATTTATAGTACCCTACCTGGAATTTAAAGTTCCCTATGAATTTAGAAGTGATAACTACATTTCTCTATTAGTCAATGAAAATTCATTTTGCTTTGGATAAAATATTTAGGCAATTCAGGGATCTTTTGTTGGAATATGATTGATCAAGGTAAATGTTATAGCCAAAATCTTATTCATAAATTGCTCTTATCACAAATTCATACTTTGTTTTATTTACAAGAACATGGAGATATAATTGAAACCAATAGATTTAGTTACAAAAGCTGGTATCACCTGTGCATGCAGCATGCTAATGGTTAACTGCAAATAGTGTTAGAATTGCCATTGTGTTTCCTAGACTTCTGAGTTGTTAAACTTAGCTCCTAAATGCCTGTTATGCTGGAAAGAATTAATATTATTATTATGCAGCCATAAATGAGCAATCTGTCTCATATGTGTTTGAAGTTGGAATATAACTTGTTAGTCTATACCTTATGACAAAAATATTCAGTTATTTGGATTTTGTATTAAAAAGCCATATTTTCATATCTCATATGGACACTATCTTGGATATCTTTTGAATTTCTATTAACACAAATTGAAGTAAAAGATTTCTTTCACATAATGAAAACATATTAAAAATAAAAATTTCCTTATAACTGTTTATGAAGGACCAAATTGTAAATAAGAGAGATATAGCTCTTGCTCTCATGGATACTAGGAAGCAATAGAAATGAAAGAAACAAAGAAAGAGACAAATTAACAGGTAAAAGATCTTTAGACGTTGGCAACTGTTGAACTCAATGTGATAGGGACTCAGTGGTGGCCACTTTAGACATGGCTGCCAGGCAAGGTCTCTCTGAAGAGGAGGCATCAGCCTAACAGAACAACGCAGATCTCTGATGCAAAAGTTTTGGTCCAGAAGATACTGCTAGTTCCAGGACCCAAATGCATGGAAGAATTAGGCAGGCTTGAGGAAGAGAAAGGCAATCAATGTGATTGATCCTAGTAGGTGGGGGAAAAAATGACAGAAGATAAAGTCAGAATAAAAGGCATGTCCAAATGACACTGGGTTTTATAAACTGTAAAAAGATACTTAGATTTTATTTTAAATGAAAAAGGGAGCCATTGGAGTCCTTTAAATAATAGACTGATATGTTTCACATATTTTTGAGAGATTGTAATATGTATTATAGAATATTCTACTCCATTTTTTGTGTATTTTCTAATGATTCCAAGAAAGAGATCAGATCACACATATAATTCTTTGAGAGGCAAGCATGATTATGTAAAGTTAATAAGGATTTTCACTCAGCTATCCATCCATTATTTATTAATGATCTTATTCCATATATATTTTATTATGTTTTTATGTGGCAAATGTGAATAGTAATGAAGAAAACAGAAGTCAATATTTTTGTTTCATGATCTATAAATATAAGACCAGATAAATTATATAATAATAATTAAATATTTATTTCTTTAGATAATCTAAAAAGTAATTTATGTTACTGATTATCAAAATGTTCATGCTATCAAAATGTTGGTATCATATAAAAACATCTTTACTGAAAGCAAATTTCAGAGTGTTTTACTTCAACTGTATCATCTAATTTTCAACAAGTTCAAAGTAAAAAAGATAATAAGATGATGAAAATATTAACAAACATTATTTATTTGGAATATACTCTGCATTGTAAGATGATACAATGAATATTGTTAGAACATTTATTTCCTTCCTGATTGATCATTTAATGATAGAAATAGTGGGCTGCTCAGTACATGATTATGCCTTATTGACAATAATTGAGGAAAATTAGTAAAATTAGTATAGGCAAATAGTGCTGGTTTAACATTTAGAAAATCTCAATCTGCCTACTTTTTAGAAAATTGGGCAAACAACTGAATGTGTGTGGAGTTACTTTCCTAATCTATAAAATAGAAGATTAGAGTAGGTAGTAGACCCAAATGCTAGTACAGAGACAAATGTCAGAATCCTGAATCCCTTAGATAACTTTTAAATAACATTGATTACCTGATTTCACACCCAGAAATATTTATTATGTCCAGGGCTGAGAAATAACTATGGGTAGTTCTGATGTATGTGTATGTTTTAGAACAATAGAAATATAAGACTGCTTAAGGATCCTCCTTTGTTAAAGAAAAAAATGAATTTTTAATTTCTTTAAGCTATTTCCAAAAATATTTAAATTATAAATCAGGCCACCTTTATAGGTTTGGTCCTCAGATTCTAGAACATCTGGCTTTGGAAGTAAGCCCAAAGTTCTTTCTATAGTTCAAGAGCAACTCATTCAGATATTTTAGCTGATCTTTCAAAATATCTCTTTTTCCCTTTCAACTCAGAAAATGGCCTTAGAGTAACTAACCCTAAATTGTCCTAACATTGTGTATCAAATTGTATTCATAGTATATTTTGTAACAAATTAATTTAAAATATTGCAAGTATCAAAAAAGGGGCACTGGTTGAAAGAATTTTGGTATAGCAATACAGTACTATAATCTGTAGAAGTTTAAATTTCTGTTCGGGAAATATATAAACATTGAAAATATTCACTGTATATTGCCTGGTCATTACAAATGACCAAATAGTGTTATATTTTTTATTTTATTTTATTTTATTGGCTCATTGTAAACATACATCTTTGTGGGGCACAGGCTGGTAGAGGCAGACATGCACACATCTCTCATTTATCCCTTCCCCAATTCCCTCCCTTTTCCTCCTTCTCATGTTCAGTTTAGTGGTGGATTTTGATATGTTTGTGAAAGTACATCATGTGCATTAGGGTGTTTCCCCCCCCCCCATCACATTCAGTTAAGTCACCTTTTTTGCTCATCTAATGTTTCTCCTTTGTGTAGAGTCCCTCTTATGACCCACTTTCTCCCTAGCTTCCGCATTTTAGGCAGAACATCCGATTTTTTACTTTGTGTGACTGATTAATCTCACTTAGCATAATGTTTTCCAGTTCCATCCATTTCCCTGAAAATGACATGATTTTGTTTTTCTTTATGCCTGAGTAAAATTCCATTGTGTACATATCCCATAGTTTTGTAATCCATTCATCTGTTGATGGACATCTTGGCTGGTGTTATCTTATTTTTTGTAGGTAAAAAATGAAAAGTAAACTCTAATGTACAAGGGGGAAAAAGTCTTTAATGCAATATATATCAATATTTAGTTGTTATTCCTATGTCTAAAGAGATGGAATTTTTAAGGATTATTTTGTTTTGTTTTATTTAGATTGACATATTTTTTCTTAAAAGTATATATTTATGACTGTGTGTTATTTACAATCACCCAGTAAGCTGGATGGGAGGATTGTGACATGAAGACACTTTTGCTCTTAGGCTCAAAATCTAAAGATTCATTTCAAGACACTGTGTAACTGATGATGGAACTTTAAGGTATAGGAGATAAGCATGTCAAGGAAAAACTAGAGCAATGAAGCTCACAGTCAGATTATATGTCAGTTATATGTCCTTTATTTTCTTACTGTCAACTTATAGATAAATACATTTTGTTGTTAGTATAGACTAAATTTAGTCACGTGCTACTTGGCTGATCAGAAAACATCATGAAGTTCTTTTCAGTCCTGGTCATCTTATGTCAACAATTCTTTATTTTGTCCTAATTTCATAATGTAACTAATGAAATTACACTTGAAGAGCCCAAAATTAAATGCTTAATTATACTCAACTTCAATTACAGTTATTAATTGATCCAGGCTTACTAGCATGGCACCTGAAGGGAACTTGTTATAGAAAAATTATAGGAGGCAGTACTTTGGGTATTATACTCGCATGAGCTAGCAATCCATATGAAATTTCTTTAATTAATTTGATTAAGTCTCACAGCTTTGTGGATTCCTATTGGAAATCAAGGTCTAGACCACAAACCTCATTTTATAAACAAGGAAAATTGAATCCCCAAAAATGAATGAAGTCTTATAGGCAAGAGTAATTCTCCCTCCAAATAAGTTTTTTTCTTACCATTTTGAAATTATTTGTCACAGGTCTCTTTTAGGTATATTGTCAGATCCTTATTATCCATGTCAAAGATGACTTTAAATCTTAAGAAAAGTATTTTGCAATAAATATATACATACTTTTGTATCCCAAGAAAATTATGAGTAAGCCCCTCAAATATATACTTACATATTGAAAGTGATACTGTGTAGGGTTCACTCATCATATGTGGCTGTGTTCCACTCCCTTGCACTGAGTGGCTTTCCCACAGAATTGAGTATTGAAAAGCAAGTTCCAAGCCAGGCATGGTGGCACACTCTTGTAATCCCAGTACTTGGGAAGCTGAGACAGACAGGGGGATCACAGATTTGCGGCTAGCCTCAGCTGCTTAGAGAGGCTCCTTTGAAACTTAGTCAGATGCTGTTTCAAAATAAATAATATAAAATAGGGCTGGGGGTATAGCATGGAGATAGAATTCCCCTGGGTCCAATCCCCAATACTACAAAAAAAAAAAAAAAAAAGCAAGTTTTGTAAAATCCCAATTTCTACCACCTCTGCCTCCCTTGCTGTGTTAAGATTCTCCTTATGCTAATGTGCTTTATATGCAATTTCTCTTCTGCCTGGAATTCTCTCCAACCTCAGAGTTTACTTGTCTAATTTCTACTTATCCCTTTGGAACTCAGTGAGCATTCTTTTATTTTTCTTTATAAACTGGCAAATTATAGTGATGCATCTATTTGTGTTTAATATCTGAACTTCCCACTAGATTGTAAGCATTATGCCATAAAGAACTTTACACTTTTAATTTAATACTCTACACCCAAGATTGAACACAGGCTGGGTGTAGTGGTGCATGACTGTTACCCCAATACTCGGGAGGCTGAGACAGGAGGATCATAGTTTCATACCAGCCTCAGCAACTTAGTGAGACTCTTAGCAACTATTGAGACCCAGCCGAGCGTGGTGGCGCACGCTTGTAATCCCAGCATTCGGGAGGCTGAGACCGTAGGATCCGGGTTCGAGGCCAGCCTCAGCTACCTAGTGAGGCACTCTGCAACTTAGTGAGACCCGGTTTCAAAATAAAGAATAAAAAATAGGGCTGGGGGTATAGCTCGGAGGTAAAACGCCCCTGAGTTCAATCTCCAGTACCGGAAAAAAAAAAAAAAAAAAAATATTGAGACCCTGTTTCAAAACAGAAAATTGAAAAAAGGCTGAGAGTGTAGCTCAGAGGTGGAATGCCTCTGGATTCTATTCCCAGTACCATTAAAAAAAATCAGACACAGAAATAGAACATTTTTTCAGTCATCATATTTATAATGTATTCAGCATATGCTTTATCAACATTTTTATATATAATGCACATTATTGCTTTTTTGTCTTATAATTTTTCTCTTTCTCTTTAATTTTTTTGATTTAAATTATAACTAAACTTATTAGTCTTTAAAAGTAATATTTTGAGATGATCATCTCACGATGTATGTATATTTATCACATTGGGTGCCTCCTTTTTGGGGCAATGGAATCGAGGAGACATTGAAGACTTGAATTGTGTTGTATGATTCAGTATTTTCCATGGGCCTTACTGGTCATTCAGCTCCTTTGGACATTAGTTTGCTGATTTATAAAATAGTTAAACAGGCCAGATGTGATGATGAACACCTGCATGTCAGTATTTGGGAGACTGAGACAGACAGATTGCAGTTTCGAGGCCAGACTCAGCAACTTAGTGAAACTCGATTTCAAAATTAAAAAATAGCCGGGCGTGGTGGCGCACGTTTGTAATCCCAGCATTCGGGAGGCTGAGACCGGAGGATCCGGGTTCGCGCGGCTAGCCTCAGCTACCTAGTGAGGCACTCCGCAAATAGTGAGACTCGGTTTCAAAATAAAGAATCAAAAATAGGGCTGGGGGTGTAGCTCGGAGATAGAATGCCCCTGAGTTCAATCCCCAGTACCACCAAAAAAAAAA
>PVLC010039213.1:0-5000 GCA_004027655.1 Graphiurus murinus
TATTATTTTTGTGGGACTGAGGATTGAACCCAGGGGCATTCTGCCTCTGAGCTCCACCCAAGCCATATTTTTTATTCTTTATTTTGATACAGGGTCTCACTAAGTTGCAGAGGGCCTAAGTAGCTGAGGCTGACCACAAATCTACAATCCTCCAGTCTCAGCCTCTCAAGTGCTGGGATTATGAGTGTGCACCACCACGGCCAGCTGGCACTTTCTTATTGTAAGATCAAAGGGTTGATTTTATAGAGACATAAGATAAGAGAGGAATAAATACACTGTAATTGAGGAAGCTGAGATAGGAGGATTGCAGGTTTGAGAGCAGCCTCACCAACCTCGTGAGACTGGTTCAAAATAAAAAATAAAAACTGGGCATGGTGCCACATGCTTGTAATCCCAGTATTTAGGAGGCTGAGACAGGAGGATCACAGGTTTGAGGCCAGCCTTGGCAATTTAGGAAGACCCTCAGCAACTTAGCCAGACCCTGTTTAAAATAAAACAAAAATAAATAAAAAGGCTGAGGGTATAGCTCAGAAGTTGAATGCCCTGGGTTCAATCTCCAGCACCAAAATAAATAAATGAAATTTTTAAAATAAATAAATAAAAATAAAAAGGACTGGGAGTGTAGCTCAGAGGTAGAATGTCCCCTGGGTTCAATGCCCAGTAAAGAGTAAAGAGCAACCAAGAGAACATTATTAGCCAATCAGCTTTATGCCATAAGACAATGGTGGAACCAGGCATGGTAGCGCATGTCTGTAATCTCGGTACTTGGGAGGCTGAGACAGGAGAATCACAAGTTCAAAGCAAACCTCAGCAACTTGATGAGGCTCTTGGCAACTTAGTGAGACCCTGTTTCCAAATAAAGAAATACAATGGGGCTGGGAGCATAGCTTAGGGGTAGGCTGGGTTCAATCCCTAGTGACACACACACACACACACACACACACACACACACACACACACACACACAAAACCAAGGTGTTTGTGATAAGAGAGCATCTGCTTAAAGCTCCCTACCATGCCCATACCCTTCTAGGATACAATGGATGTTTGGTCCCAGCCACCCAGCTGCATGCAACCTGCCTGACTCTACTTGACCTGGTCTATCTTCTGCATGAACCCATATATGAGAGTCTGCTGAGGGCTTCAATTGAGAACTCCACGCCCAGTCAGCTGCAAGGGTAAGCAACTCCTGGAGGGTAGGCTCCTTCTAGGAACAGAGAGTAGGGGAGATCACAAGAATGTGGGAATGGAATTACCCTAGCATGGCATCCTACACAGGTTACTTGGTTTTCATTAACTAATGTTACTTGGATGCAGATGACTGAGTCCAATCAGAAAAAGCTCTAAAAGCTTACTTTTAGATTTAAATTACTTCAAGTAATTAACATACTTCCTTTCCTATTTTTTCCTTTAGAGCTGTTTATAATTTGACATTATTGGACTGCTTGGGGAGGAAAAAAGTCAGTCACAAGGTTGCAACTTGGACAAAAGTGTTTTGATTACTGTAAAGCCAGACTGGTCAAAAGCCTCCCAGATACATTTGTTAGGGAGACAGATGGGACAACAAAAGGCTTATAAACCATTCAGACACGAGGCTCATGTTTTAATCCCAGTTGAGTTGGGGGCGGGTAGAGGGGCAGGTCAATTAGCTATTACTTGACCATTTCCTTCTATATGTAAACAACCCAAGATGACCAATATTAACAATTCATAGTTAAGGTTCTATGATCCTAGGATTTGGAAGATAAAGTTTCTCCCTAGCTCCAAATTAATATGGCTTTAATCACTCAGGGAAAAATTTATTTCGGTAAAGGAAGACTTCATGCTGTTGGCAGTAGGAATCATTGCAGCAAGTGCTTTCATCCAAAACCATGAGTGTTGGAGCCAGGTATGCACCACTGAGCAGGGCCAGTATGGTCAGAGTTCATTTAATAGAAAGCATTTCCCCATCAGTTAAAGGAAAACAGAAAACCTACAGAAGATACATGCCAAGATCCAAGGTTAGGATGATTAAACAGGATTTGAAAGGGAAAAAACTAGGGTAGGACTGAAATTTCTTTTTTTTTTTGGTACTGGGGATTGAACCCAGAGGCATTTGGGCATTCGACCTTCGAACTACACCCCAGCCCGATTTTACTTCTTATTTGGAAACAGGGTCTCACTAGGTTGATGAGTGTCTCACTACTTGCTGAGGCTGCTCTCGAACCTGTGATCCTCCTATCTCAGCCTCCCAAATCCTGGGATTACAAGCATGTGCCACCATGCCCAGCTATTTTCCTCTTATGAAATCAGAAAAAGGCCCAAGTTTAACTCATTTATTTCATTTTATGATTATGACCTACTATTATGTTAAAATCCAGTAAGTATATATTCCCCAAAAGAGAAAATGTTAAGGCCCAAATATCCCTTTTATAGTTCACAAAATTTGTCTCCAGCAGAAAGATGTCTAGCAGAAAGTTTCAGAGCCAACACTATCAGGGCAAAGATATCCTAATGTAATCTGGCCTTTGGCAAATATAAGAATCTGGATTTAGCTTTCTCTGTAAATTCAGAGGAATGAAGTTTACATTTGGCTTGAGAGAGCATCCTAAGTGTGTGTGTATGTGTGCATGTGAGTGCACATTCTAAAACATGTTGAGATTATTTACAAAATTTGTCTCTATTTGTGAAGGTTGTAGGGCATTTGCAGAGCATCACTGGTATTGCCTGGGAGAGCATTGCTGAGTTCTCTTATGCAATCCTGACTCACGGCGTGGGAGCCAACACTCCAGAGCAACAGCAGCCTGTTCCTCCCCACCTGGCAGCCAGAGCGCTGAGGGCTGCTGCTTCCTCTAACACATGAGGCAGCTGAGTCAACCAAATATAAACAGCCTTCCATCACTGCACTCACCTCCCCTTGTTTACTTTCATACTCAGGGTACAAAAGTTCCAAGTCTTTTTTTTTTTTTTGGCATTGGGAATTAAACCCAGGGACACTACCATTACTTCTGTGCTATACCCCCAGCCCTTTATTTTTTATTTTGAGACAGGGTCTCACTAAGTTGCCCAGGCTGGCGTTGAACTTCCTTCCCATCCTTCTGTCTCAGCCTCCCAAGTATTGGGATTATAGGCATGTGCCACCATGCCAGCTTCTAAGTCTTTTCTGAACTGTTTTTTGTATTCATATATATATATGTACTGAGGATTCAACCCAGGGCCTTGGACATGCTGGGCAATCACTCTATCACTGAGTTATATCTCTAGCACTTTTTCTTTTCCTTTTTTTTTTTGGTGGTACTGGGGATTGAACCACAGCCTTATTTTATTTATTTATTTTTGTGGTACTGGGGATTGAACTCAGGGGCATTCTACCTTCGAGCTATACCCCCAGCCCTATTTTTTATTCTTTATTTTGAAACAGGGTCTCACCAAGTTGCAGAGTGCCTCACTAGGTAGCTGAGGCTGGCCGCGAACCCGGATCCTCTGGTCTCAGCCTCCCGAATGCTGGGATTACAAGTGTGTGCCACCACGCCTGGCCCTATTTTATTTTTAATTTGAAACACGGTCTTGGTAGGTTGATGAGTTTTGCTACTTGCGGATGCTGTCCTTGAACCTTCAATCCTCCTGTCTCAGCCTCCCAAATACTAGGATTACAGGCATGTGCCACCTCATCCAGCTTTATTTTCATTTTGAAATAGGGTCTTGCTGAATTGTCCAGGCTGGCCTCAAATTTAGTGATCCTTTTGCCTCAGCCTTCCAAGTAGCTGGGATTAGAGGTGTACTACCATTCCTGACTGATATTCCAATTTCATGCACATTTTTCTCCATCAGAGAGAGCTGAGATAGACAATTTTTTTCTTTTTTTTTTGTCAGACCAAAAATGCCAAAGAGCTGGGAGGAGATATATTTAGTGAAGTTGGATTTTTGCTTCACAAAAAATTATTTATGACTTTTACTTAATTTCATTAATAGGGAACATCAGACATAGAAATTAGTATTAACAAAAACAGACTATGTGGGTAACCTTGACTGAGCATCATGGAAATAGCCTGTATTTCCCACACCCACCCACCCCTTTTTTTTGCGGTACTGGGGATTGAACCCAGGGGCAGTCTACCTCCAAGCTATACCCCCAGCCCTATTTTTTATTCTTTATTTTGAAACCAGGTCTCACTAAGTTGTGGAGTGTCTCACTAGGTAGCTGAGGCTGGCTGCAAACCTGGATCCTCTGGACTCAGCCTCCCGAATGCTGAGATTACAAGTGTGCACCACCACGCCCGGCTCAAAGTAGTTTATTTTAGTTAAAAGAAACACCCAACAGTGCACCTCTCAGCAGTTATTAGACTGTAGCAAATCTTTTATTACAAATAATTAAATTTCTCCATAATGTCTCAAACAGTATTAAACACCATTTCATAACTCTAACACAGAGCAAAATAGACATTCAGCACTAGAACCAAGTGGGTAGAAGTGTTAAGTTTCAGGCTTCTGATCACATCACATGGTGACCAGGCAGAGCTTAGATGTCATTTTCCCACGTTATCCAACTGTGTTTCAAACATCTCATCGCCTCAGTGGAGACAAAAGCTTGTATTTCATTTTTTAAGTGCAGGAAGTTGAGATAAAATCCAGTGAAAACACATCAATCTCAATTCAACTCAGTTAAAAAAAAAAAAAGCTAACTTAAATTAGTTGTTTTCAGGGGAGAGAGGAAAACGAAGGCATGGGGTTAGGAGTCAAAATTGTGACAAAGGCGGGTAGCTATACATGGCATGTTGTAGCTCTAGAAACTGTCATATGATATTTTAAAATAAAGTGGTTTTTGTGGATTTTCTCTCTTTTGGTATTGTAAACATGTGCTGTTTATTATTACCCAAATTTAAAACTTTTTTTTCAAACAAAACAAAATTTAAAGCCTTTAAGGCAAACATCCCCCTAAAGAAAGTCATTTGTTATAAAATTGTGAGGATACCCAAGCAAGACCCCACTTAAGATTTGTCAGCATGAACTTGAGAGCTTTT
>PVLC010039213.1:10000-14388 GCA_004027655.1 Graphiurus murinus
TTGAGGACAGCTTTAGTAAGTAGTGAGACTCTCATCAACCTAGCAAGATCCTGTTTCAAACTAAAAATAAAAAAACAGGGCTGGGAGTTTAGCTTGGAGGTAGAATGTCCCTGGGTTCAATTCCCAGTACCACAAAAAATTAAAAATTAAAAAATAATAATAAAAAAAGAAATCATAGAAATCTAGTGGGGGTGAAGATGACCTCCAGTCCTTCTTTTGGGGGAAGTGGACATCCTGGCTTAGCAATTAACAGCTAAAGTCTGGATCTGCAATGTTCCTTAGACATGCCTCAGCCTCCCAGCCTCAGTACCAGATGTGGAAGGTCGCATTAAATACGTTGGTTTTCTTCAGCTTGTCCAGCTGCATCTGGGCATACCGCATCTGGTTTTCTACACTCTTCAGCTCATCATCCAGCTCCAGTTGTTGTCGTTTAAATTCACTGTATTCTCTCTGATACCTGTGACAGCCAAGGGGACCATGGAAGGTTATTAGTTTGGGGGCCAGTTTCTCTCCCACCACACCTCTGAATGATTTACTCTAGTGATTATCATTAAATCTAGTTACAGCATTTTCTATATCTGGCATAGATCCCTCTCAAAGGGATATCTATGCCTTAGCTGCTTTGCCTGGGAGGGACAAAAATGTCTCAAATTCCACTTGCCTATATTCGAAAAGGTAGAAGAAAAAAGGACTCTTCTGAACTAAAACAAACACCTCTTGTATTTGCTATCTTTTTCAGAAGTGAGGTAAATGGATTAAGACTGGTTTTCCCCATGAATTGGCCTCCATAGCTTCACTTCTGTACACTTCTACCCTTTAAGTAGTCAGTGCACACATTTCCAGTGAGACTTGATATGTCCTAGTGGCTTTTTTCCTCTCTCTTTCTCTTCCCTAATTTTAGTTAGTGTAGATACTGTGCCTCCTCCACTAGAGAGAGGGTTCTCTCAGACAAACAACATCCATGAAGAAAAAAGAATATCCATGAGCTGGGTGTAGCAGTGTACACCTATAATTCTAGCTATTTGGGAGGCTGAGGCAGGAGGATGGAATTTTTTTTTTTTTTTTTCGTGGTACTGGAGATTAAACCCAGGGGCATTCTACCTCCAAGCTACATCCCCAGCCCAATTTTATTTTTTGTTTTGAAACAGGATCTCACTAGGTTACTGAGAATCTCACTACCCACTGAGGCTGTCCTTGAACTTGTGATCCTCCTATCTCAGCCTCCCAAGTACTGGAATTACAGGCATGCACCACCAGGTTCACAAGGATCAAAAGAATGGAAAATCTGAGGCCAGGCTAGGTTACTTTGTGAGACCCTGCCTCAAAATTTTAAAAAGATCTGGGAGTACATGCCTAGCCTGTGTGAGGCCCTGGGTTCAATACTCAGTAACACACACACACACATTTATGAAACTTTCAAGCTGGGAGCAAACAGATGTAGGCTACATGCTCATTTTCCCAGATGACGGCTGCAAAATGGCTGACTTCTGCAAACAAGCCCATTCCCTCCAGAACAGAGCCAAGACGGCAGCTCTGGTGCTGGCACTCTCCAACCTATACCCTTTTTTCAAGGGTCAGGCTGACTCTTTCTTCATAACCCTCCCAATTATCCTCTAGAAACAGAGCCTGGAACCAACATGCAGGATGTGGAGCAGACATGCTGCCAAATGACAGCTGACTACAGTTTACCAGCTAATCAGACACTCAGCTGGAAGGCATTCCCTTTCTTGGAGCCTTAAGGGCAGAAGTCAGAAGAACAGAGTGAGCACTCACTGAGCTTCCTCCTGATCCAGCCTCTCCGACTCAGCCTGAACCTTCTCCAGATTTTCTGCCACTACCTTGCGGTTCTTTTCTACATCTTCCAGTTCCTGGATCAGCCTCTCCTCCTCTAATGCCAGCTCCTTCAGTTCCCTCTGAAGCTGTTCGCTGTCGTCCTCGTTCATTTGCTCTAGGATCTCCAAACAGCATCTGTCGGAAGACATGGGGAGAGCACACTTACCAGAGAAGCCCATCCTTCCCTGTGCCTGAGTGGGGCAGAGCTTTTGGGTGAGGGCCAAGCAGGCCCCCAGGTCACGGCTGCTGGGCCCTGGCTCCAGGCACTCACTTGTAGTTCTGACACTCGTTTTCAGTGACGTTGAGCTGAGTGTCCAGCTGGTCTAAGAGAGTGTCTGTGCATTCCTCACACAGCGGATGATCCACATCTGTCTGGCCTGACATGATGTCAAAAAGGTCCCCAGTGACCTGGAAGTATGGGAGAGTCAGGGTAGCGCTTCCCCTGAGCTACCTGCTCAGCCACCCCACTACCAGCTGGGCCTGCTGCTTGACACTGGAACAAGGCCGACTTGCCTTCAGTCTTCGGCTGAGGTTCTCCATTGTGCCGCCATCGGATGCCTCCCCGATCAGAGTGAAGCTGTTAGCACTTTCGGTAGACATCATCCTGCAGACAGCCCCCCGCCCACGGGCCACGTGAGGGAGCAGAGAGGCCTCCTCCACCTACTGTGCTGCCAGTGGCAGAGACTCTCAAGCACCGGCTGAGGGGCCTCAAGGTGCGCACCCACTCCTAGTCTGACCTCCCAAGGGTACCTCTCTCCCAAGGGAAGGCCATGCTGGTCTTCCACAGGGGCACTCAGCGCGAGGTTGGCCTGGATGGACTAAGGAGGGAGAGGGGGCATCAAAAATTGATAGGTGTGTCTCTAGTAAAAAAGGAGAATCAAGAATGATGATTTTTTTCATATTACACTCCTCACCAGCAACCTTTACCTTCTGTGTCAATGAGAACTAAGGACCTGAACATCTAATAACATTTGCTATTTTAAAACTTCTTGAGACCCCATCTCTTTTACTAGTCAATTCTTCATCACATGAACTCCTGTTCCTTCCCATGGTATGAATGGCTACACAAAAACCCCAATCAGTGCTGAACAAGGCACAAGGGAATATAGATTTTCTAAAACAGACAAAAGGCTAGATGATGATTCATCTATATCACCTGGCTCCAGGTCACAATTCCTGATTTCAATTAAAATTCTACTGGCCTTTGGCAAGGAACAGGGGGCTGAGGAGTAGTAGGCACCTGGCTGGGGGGATGAATCTGCGAGAGACGCCATCCTGGCGAGTTTCAATAAATGGCTCCTGGGAAAGAAATAAGTAAGTGTTAGAATTTTGGCAGCTTAGAGGTATAGTCTATTTCCCAAACAGCCTCAGAACCATTTGGCTTTACCCTTGATTGACAGCCACAAGACTTGATAAACTACAGAGACTTAAGAATGGATATTATCTAAACAATCCTTGTATATATGGACTAAGAAAGGACTTCTGGTATAAACCCCAAGTCCCATTTGATTTTTTTTAATTTTTATTTTTTTTGTGAGGAACAGCATTTATACTTTATTTATACTTAATTTTTTTTTTTTTTGTGGTACTGGGGATTGAACTCAGGGGCATTCTACCTCCGAGGTATCCCCCCAGCCCTATTTTTTTATTCTTTATTTTGAAACAGGTCTCACTAAGTTGCAGAGTGCCTCACTAGGTAGCTGAGGCTGGCTGCGAACCCGGATCCTCTGGTCTCAGCCTCCCAAATGCTGAGATTACAAGTGTGTACCACCACGCCCGGCTAATTTTTCATTTTCTCAACACTTAACAGTCAGGGGTAGGGGAAAGAATGACCTAGGTAATGGTAGAAGGAAAAAGGCAGATCAGACTGCAATGAAGTTTCCCAAAGCATAAAGTAGATCATTTGTTTTCTCTGTGTGTGTGTGTGTGTGTGTGTGTTTTACTGGTGATTAAACTCAGGGGCATTCTACTGCTGAGCTATACCCTCAGCCCTATTTATATTTTATTTTGAAACACAGACTCACTAAGTTGCTGAGAGCCTCACTAAGTTGCTGAGCCTGGCCTTGAACCTGCAATCCTCCTGTCTCAGTCTCCCAAGTACTGGAATTACAGGTATGCACCACCATCCCCAGCTTGTTGTCAATATATATATAAACATTTTTTGTGTGGTACTGGGGATTGAAGCCAGGAGCATTCTACCTTTGAGCTACATCCTCAACCCTTTTTTAAAATTTTTATTTTGAAATAAGTTTCTCTAAGTTATGGAGGATCTTGCTAAATTGCTGAGGCTGGTCTTGAACCTGTGATCCTCCTGTCTCAGCCTCCCAAGTACTGGGACTACAAGCATGTGCCACCGCACCCACCTCAATGTTCTGATATAAATTATACGTGATCAAAGTCTTATGATGAGCCAGGCGTGGTGGTGCACGCTTATAATCCCAGTACTTGCGAGGCTGAGACAGGAGGATCACAGGTTCATGGCCAACCTCAGCTACTTAGTGAGGCCCTCCTCAACTTAGTGAACCCTGTTTCAAAATAAAGAATAAAAAATAGGG
>PVLC010039214.1:0-14403 GCA_004027655.1 Graphiurus murinus
AGAGCGCATGCGCCAGCACGTCAGAGCGTGGACAGAGCGTGCCCAATAGGTGAGAGTGTTACTGAAGTTGCCTGAGTGAATACTCCCTGACAGACTCACTGGTTGTCCCCTTTACAATTCCTCCCATACCTGACGAGGAGAGAGAAGGAGTTTCTCCCGTGAGGAGAAGGAGTAAGAGAATAGGGAGGGAGTAAGAGAAGAGAGAGAGAGAGAAGAATAAAGAAGCTTGCACCATTCCTGTGTGTTTGTCGTCTCTTCGGGCCCTTGCGGGCAAGGGTCCAGCGCGGGGGACGATAAACAACAATAAAGAGCTTACCATCAAACAAAAGCCAAGGGCCAGATGGTTTTCCAAGTGAATTTTATAAAACATTTATAGAAGAGCTAATCCCAATACTCAGACTATTCCGTGAAATAGAAAGAAATGGGACCCTCCCAAACACATTCTATGAAGCCAACATCACATTAATACTGAAGCCAAATAAAGATAGCTCAAGAAAAGAAAACTATAGGCCTATATCACTGATGAACTTAGATGCAAAACTGCTAAATAAAATACTAGCAATGAGCATTCAAAACCACATCAAGAAAATTATACACCATGAGCAAGTCGAGTTCACCCGAGGAATGCAAGGCTGGTTCAACATACGAAAAACAATCCATGTAATTCACCACATAAACAGAATCAAAGACAAAAATCACATGATCATCTCAATTGATGCTAAAAAAGCAATTGACAAGATCCAACACCCATTCATGCTAAAAGCACTTCAGAGAATTGGAATAGAAGGAATGTACCTCAATATCAAAAAGGCAATATACAATAGGCCCACCTCCAACATCATATTAAGTGGAGAAAAACTGCAAGAGTTCCCACTAAAAACAGGAACAAGACAAGGATGTCCATTATCACCTCTTCTGTTCAATATAGTATTTGAGACTCTAGCCAGAGCAATAAGGCAAGAGAAGGAAATCAAAGGGGTAAAAATAAGGAAAGAACTAAAAGTATCCCTTTTTGCAGATGACATGATACTATACTTAAAAGACACAACAAAGTCAACCAAAAAATGTATAGAACTGATCAACAAATTCAGCAAAGTGTCTGGATACAAAATCAATCTTAAAAAATCAGAAGCTTTTCTGTATGCCAACTATAAATCCACTGAAAAAGAAATCCAGAAAACAATCCCACTCACAATAGCACTTTGAAAAATAAAATACTTAGGAATAAACCTAACCAAAGAGGTAAAAGACCTCTATAAGAAAACTATAAAAAGTTGAAAAAAGAAATTGATGAAGACCTTAGAAGATGGAAAGATCTACCATGCTCTTGGATAGGCAAAATAAATATCATCAAAATGGTCATCCTCCCAAAAGTGATCTACAGATTCAATGCAATACCCATGAAATTACGAAGGTCACTCCTCACAGACATAGAAAAATTAGTCCTTAAATTCATTTGGAACAACAAAAAGCCCAGGATAGCCAAAGTAGTTCTTAGCAACAAGAACCATGCAGGAGGTATCACAATCCTGACTTCAAACTCTACTACAAAGCCACAGTAATAAAAACAGCATGGTATTGGCACAAAAACAGACACATAGACCAATGGAGCAGAAAAGAAAATTCAGAAACAGACCTGCGTGCTTATACTCAATTGATTTTTGACAAAGGAGCCAAAAATATACACTGGAAAAAAGATAGCCTCTTCAACAAATGGTGTTGGCAAAACTGGTTAACCATATGCAGGAAACTGGAAATAAACCCCACTTTCTCACCCTGTACAAGAGTCAATTCAAGGTGGATTAATGACCTGGAAGTCAGGCCAGAGATCTTGCAGCTACTTGAAGAGGGCATAGGACCAACACTTGAACACATAGGCACAGGTAAAAACTTTCTCAACAAGACCCCCAAAGCACAAGCAACTCAAAGGAAGATCAATACATGGTATTGCATTAAACTGAAAAGCTTCTGTGCAGCAAAGGAAACTATCAAGAACCTCAACAGAGAGCCCACAGAGTGGGAGAAAATTTTTGCCAGCTACTCTTCTGATAGAGGACTAATAGCTAGGATATACAGAGAACTCTAGAAAATCAGAGCTAAGAAAACAAACAACCCAATCAAAAAATGGGCAAGGATCTAAATAGGCACTTCACAAAAGAAGAAATTCAAGTGGCCAATAAATGTATGAGGAAATGTTCCACATCATTAGCAATCAGGGAGATACAAATCAAAACTACCTTGAGATTTCACCTAACTCCAATCAGAATGGCAATCATAAAAAACACGAACAACAATAAATGCTGGCAAGGGTGTGGAGAAGTGGGAACCCTAATACATTGTTGGTGGGATTGCAAATTAGTGCAACCACTTTGGGAAACAGTAAGGAGGATCCTCAGATGAATGGGAATGAACCTACCATATGATCCAGCAATACCACTTCTGGGTATCTACCCCAAAAAATAGAAACCAAACTATCAGACCGACACATGTGTATCTATGTTTATAGCTGCACAATTCACAATTGCCAAACTATGGAAGCAGCCAATATGTCCATCGACAGATGAATGGATTACAAAACTATGGGATATGTACACAATGGAATTTTACTCAGCCATAAAGAAGAACAAAATCATGTTATTTGCCGGCAAATGGATGCAACTGGAAAACATTATGTTAAGTGAGATTAGCCAGTCACAAAGAGTAAAAAAGCATATGTTTTCCCTAATATGCGGATGCTAGGAGAAGATGGGGCATAAAAGGGTCTCCAGGTTTTTGAAAAAGGAGAAACCCTCGATAAGCAAAGAAGTTGACTTAACCGAAGGGGATGGACGGGGGCGGGGGGGCATCCTAATGCAGGTGAGGTACTTTCACAAATATATTAAGGTCAATCACTAAACTGAACTTGAGAAGGAGGGAGGGCAAGGGAGTGGGGTGGGAATTGGGGAAGGGGTTAAATGATAAATGTGATATGCCTTTATCAGCTTGTACCTAACAAAGATGTATGATTACAATGCACCAATTATTATATAAAAAATAAACAAAAATATAATTAAAAGTAAATAAGTAAATAAATAATAAAATGAAACTCCTAAACATTCTTATTTTAAAGTTTATCCAGATTGCTTCATTATGTCAATTTTAAGTGAATTTAATAAATGTATCTAATTATTGAAAAAAATTATTCAGATTTACTCATGATGCTTTGTGACACTGTTTATGGTATTAATATTTATAATTTTTTGTTTCATTGTACCCTTTTCACTTATATTCAATAAACTTTTTGGCTGCAAAAAAAACTTAAAACTGAAAAAAAAAAACAATTTTGTCCTTCATAAAGGTAACATTGCACAGGTGATCAGGTTGAAAATATGTTAAGAGGAGTACTGGAATCAAGTGTGGTGGCTCACACTTGTAATCCCAGTACTTGGGAGGCTGAGACAAGAGGATTGCAGATTTGAAAGCAGCCTTAGCAACTTGGTGAAACTGTCAGCAACTTAGTATACCCTGTTTCTTTTTTTTTTTTTTTTTTTTTTTTTTTTTTTTTGTGGTACTGGGGATTTAACTCAGGGGCATTCTACCTTCAAGCTACACCCCCAGCCCTATTTTTATTCTTTATTTTGAAATCGAGTCTCACTAAGTTGCGGAGTGCCTCACTAGGTAGCTGAGGATGGCTGCGAACCCGGATCCTCTGGTCTCAGCCTCCCGAATGCTGGGATTACAAGTGTGCGCCACCACGCCCGGCTCCCTTTTGGCCTCTTAAATACAACTGCTCGTCAGGAAATACTGCTTTTCAAGAGCTTTGATGGGCAAACCTGGTCGATAATAAGCATTCTCAACCATTAGTTTTGTTCCCACTGATGTGATTATGGTGCTTGATTTTGTTGCAGTGAAATCCCCAGATTGCTACCTGGTGTCCTGGTAGGGCACAAAGAGGCGCCATTAGGGACACACATCAAGTTGTGTATGGTTCAGGCGACTGAGTAAGGTGGAGGCTCAGGAGAGGGGAAGGATTCTAGCTGCAAGTACACCTGCTCCCTGTGGACTTCTCTAACTGTTCTTGTGGCTCTTCATACTGTAGACAGACAGCAAAAAGGAATTCATTCTACTTTCCCCTTTTCTCCCACCCCAGGAATAAGTTGGTACAAATTCTTCCTGGGAGCAACATCATTCTGTGATTTGTCTCTGTCAAGCAAAATAACTTCAACAATTTCTAATCCCACCCAAAATTTAAAATGTTTTTGGTTTCATATGTGTGTGTGTTACTGGGGATTGAACCCAGGGGCATTCTACCTCTGAGCTATACCCCAGTCCTTTATATTTTTTGCTAGGTTGCTGAGAGTCTCACTTAGTTGCTGAAGCTGGTCTTGAACCTGTGATCCTCTTGTCTTAGCCTCCCATACCTGGCTTGGTTTTGTTTGTTTTAAGCATCAAGGCAAGACACACTTTTCCTCTCTCTATGCAACATTTTGCTTTTGGTTTGCACTTGCAATTGATGAACTGATGTCTCAGGCCTGATCCTTAGGCCTGTTTTAAGCACTGAACTCTCAGTAAAAAATGGAGCTCTCAACCCTCTGGCACCTATTCCCTCCATGGGAATAGGTGTGCCCATCCCCTGATTGTGCTTTGGGAACAGTCAGAGAAAAAGTGGGCAGAATTCATACCTATTGCAAAATTAGGTCACACCAGTAAATTGGCGGACCCTGGTGTGTCTTTAGAAGCATATTCCACCCTTAAACTGTTTCCTATGGGACAGATTGCTACTAAGCCCCCTTTTGCACATTTTCTTTAATCTGACAAACTGACATGAGTGTGAAGTAGACATTAGTATCCCCATTTTCTAGGGGGAGGAGACTAAAAGAGTAAATGGTTCATTTGCCCCAGGACTGAAGAGCTTTTAAATCATAGCTCACTCAGTCGGGCTTTTTTTTTTGTACTGAAGATTGAATCCCAGTGCATTTTATCTCAGAGCTACACCTTCAGCTATTTTAATTTTTTTTTTTTAATTTTGAAACAGCCAGGCATGGTGGCACACTCTTGTAGTCCCAGTAATTGGGAAGGTGAGAAAGAAGGTTTGCAGCTAGTCTCAGCTACTTAGTGAGACACTCTGCAACTTAGTGAGACCTTGTTCCAAAATAAAAAATATAAAAATAGGGCTGGGGATGTAGCTCAGAGGTAGAATGCTCTGGGTTCAATCTCCAGTTCTGCAAAAAACAAAACAAAAACAAAAACAAAACAAAAAACAAAAATCAAGATCTTGCTAAGTGCTGAGTTAGGCCTTGAGCCTGTGATCTTCCTATCTCAGTCTCCCAAGTACTGGGATTACAGGTGTGTACCACTGTAACTTGCTCAAGTTTATTTATGCTTAATTTGCTTATCAAAAATTATAAATATAAACCAGGCATGATGGGGCACATCTGCAATCCCAGTATTTGGGAGGCTGAGACAGTAGGATCACAGGTTTGAGGACAGACTCAGCAATGTAGTCAGTTCTCTGTAACCTATAGAGACCCTATTTAAAAACACAAAATGTAAAAGGGCTGAGGGTGTAGCTCAGAAGTAGAATGCCTCTGGGTACAATCCTCAGTACCCCCCATACAAACATACAGTTATGCATGGTGGTACACACTTGT
This sequence comes from Graphiurus murinus, assembly GCA_004027655.1. NCBI lineage: Eukaryota > Metazoa > Chordata > Mammalia > Rodentia > Gliridae > Graphiurus > Graphiurus murinus. Next base: position 5,631 of record PVLC010039214.1, read on the forward strand.
AATCCCAGTTCCTCTTCCTCCTCCTCCTTCTCCTCCTCCTCCTCCTCCTCCTCTTCCTCCTTCTCCTTCTCCTCCTCCTCCTCCTCCTTCTCCTCCTTCTCCTCCTTTTTCTTCTTCATCTTCTTCTTCCTCTTTCCCTTCTCTCTCCTCCTCCTCCTCCTCCTCCTTCTCCTCCTCCTTCTTCTGGTAGTAAGGATTGAACTCAGGGGCATTCTACCTCTGAGTTATACCCCTAGCCCTTTTTATTTTTTATTTTGAAACAAGGTCTAGCTAAATTGCTGAGGCTGGCCTCAAACCTGCAATCCTCCTGTCTCAACCTCCCAAGTACTGGGATTACAGGTGTGTACCACCATGCCCAGTTCTCAGTACTTTCAAGTACAGGAGGATTGCAGGTTTGAGGGCAGCCTTAGCAATTTAGAGGCCCTTAGTAACTTAGTGAGACCCTGCTTCAAAATAAAAAATAAAATAGAGCTGGGAATCTAGCTTAGAGGTAGAACACCCCTGAGTTTCATCCCCAGCACCACAGGCATACACATGCAAAAAATTATAAATATAGGTTGAATATTCTAATCTGAAATACTCCAAAATCTGAAATGTTTTGAGCACTGTGATGCCACAAGTAGAAAGTTCTACACTATGAAACTTTGATTATTAAAATAATATTATTAAACAAAAAAATTTTTTTTGTAGTGCTGGGGGCTAAACCCAGGGGCATTCTACCTCTGAGCTATACCCCCAGACCTATTTTTTATTCTTTATTTTGAAACTGGGTCTCACTAAGTTGTGGAGTGCCTCACTAAGTAGCTGAGGCTGGCTGTGAACCCAGATGCTTCCATCTTAGCCTCCCAAGTACTGGGATTACAAGCATGCACCACCATGCCTGGCTAAACGAAATGTTAAAAGAGAATAAAAACAAAATTATTAAAAATATTGAGCCGGGCATAGTAGTGCACGCTTGTAATCCCAGCATTTGGGAGGCTGAGACCAGAGGATCCAGGTTTGCCGCCAGCCTCAGCTACTTAGTGAGGCCCTCTGCAACTTAGTGAGGCCCTGTTTCCAAATAAAGAATAAAAAATAGGGCTGGGGTATAGCTCAGATGTAGAATGCCCCTGAGTTCAATCCCCAGTACCACAAAAAAAAAAAAAAAAAAAAAATATATATATATATATATATAGATAGATAGATAGATAGATAGATAGATAGAATAAGTATTTGGGAGGCTGAGGCAGGAAGATGTCAGGTTTGAGGACAGCCTCAGCCACCTAGTGATACTATTTCCAAATAAGCAATAAAATAGGGTTGGGGGTATAGCTCAGGGGTAGAACACTCCTGGGTTCAGTCTCCAGTACCACAAACATGTGTGTGTGTGTGTGTGTGTGTGTGTGTGTGTGTGTATATACATATATATAATATATATTATAAAATGTATATATATATTATAAAATTACCTCCAGGCTATGTATATAGGTATATACAAAATATAGACGGATTTGTGTTTAGCCTTGGCTCTTAACCCCTAAAAATTTTCATTATATGATGCAAATATTTCAGATATGAAAAAATGTGAAATTTAAAGACGTTTGGGTCCTAAGTGTTTCAAACTGTTTATGCAACCTGTGTGACAGGAACACTGTGCAGACACCAAATTCCTCAGCCTTTGCAGCTTCCGTCCGATCACAGAGTCTTTCCAACAAACAAATGCTATTTCCCGGAGTCCCTTTTCCATACAAATCAAAACCTACAACAACATGCACAACAATATACACTTTAAAAATGAGTGAGGACAAAGCCAGCTCCTCCACACCTCAAAGATCTGGGGACCGTCTTGCTTTCTGAGCCTTGGCAGCCCCTTCTCCCCATTGAGGAGTCTTTGGAAGAAGCATGTTGACTTTGTGGCCAAGGGAAGAGACTTTGATGAAGGGGGGCAGAGCTAACATTTCATCCCAGGAGTGGGTGGTTTTGTTCAGAGTGACAGCTGACTGGCTACTCTGTGTCCTCTTTGACCTGGAAGCTTCAGGAAAAACAGCTGTAACCTGTGGTTTGTTGGATCCAGGGCTTCACCATGTTTCGCAAGGGAGTGCTATGTTGTGTCACACAGTAGTCTATCCAACAAGATGTTTACATTAATTTTAATTTTAGAAAACCGATGTAGGCACTGAGAAGTGGAAAAGTGCATACATGAGAAAATATGAGCATTTTAAAGAGATGTACACTGAGTCACTTATGGGTCATCTATTAGCTTTAATATACTCTAGCGACAACAACCAAAGAAATAGATGAACGTTCCAGCAAAGCAATAGTAACAACCAAAAAAACACACTGAGCAGTGGGCAACATCTTGATAATCACTGAATCTGGATGGTAGATAAATGGGGATGTGTTGTACTGTTCTACTTTTTTTTCATTTATTCTTAAAATTTTTCACAATAAGTATGGTGGTACATGCCTGTAATCCCAGTTCTTGGGAGGCTGAGACAGGAGGATCAAAGGTTTGAGGCCAGCTTCAGAAACGTAGTGAGAACCTCAGCAGCTTAGTAAGACCCAGTTTCAAAATAAAAAAGAAGTGGGGCAGAGCTCACAGGTAGAAAGCCCCTGGGTAGTTCAATCCCCAGTATGTGTGAATGAATGAATAAATAAATAAGTAAATAAAATTTTTCATAATAAAAATTTAAAAGATAAGAAAATGTGAAGGGGGTCTGGGTATATAACTTCCTAACAGAGCACTTACTTAGAATGCATGATCCCCAGCCAGGCATGGTTGCACACACCTGTAATCCCAGTACTTGGGAGCCTGAGGCAGGAGGATCTCAGGTTTGAGGTCAACCTCAGCAACTAATGAAACCCGTAGTAACATAGTGAGACCCTGTTTCAAAAAAATAAAATAAAATAAAAAGGGCTGGTGGTGTATCTCAGAGGTAGATGGACCCTGGGTTCAATCCCCTGTGCCATATACACAAAAATTATATAATTATACTACATAATGATTCTCAAAATTATCATAATTTCATATAATTGAATTAATATAATTATTATAATAATTATGAATTACAAATACCTACATATAATAAATCCTGGGTCCGCATCGCCATGATACAATCATCGTCTCTGTGTACAACTGAGGGAACAGCTGTGGCCAAGTGACCTTCGGCCTTCTTTCAGGAGTCCCCTAGTCAGACGATGGCTGATGCTGTGGTAATGAATCTCACTTGCTTAATCACGCTGCCCTCTATGTCTCCCATGTCACAAGATCTTATGAAACAGACCTGTAAACACATAGCTTTCAAGTTGCCACAGCAGAGAGGGAGAGAACTAGAGGCCCATTAGGACCGAAGTAGGATGTAGCTTTTTACACACATTTCTCCATTTTTTAAGAACTAGTTACAACACCTCTCCCAGCTTCTAGGAAAGTGGGAGACAGACATGGCCACCTACTGTGCAATGCATATCTCTGTTTTTTGCTGGATCTTCTAGAATGAACTGTCTTTGGAGAAACAGTGTTGGGAGTGGAGGGGTACCCTGCAGATAAATTAATAGCACAGAAACAATTAAGTAATAAATGAGATCTGTTTTACTAGAAAGAATAGGAAGCTGTGGGAAGGATGGCTGAAAATCCTCATCAGTTAATCTGTAGACAGTCACATAAATCGTGTGAGGGCTTTATACTAGGGACAGACTTACTGAAGGCACTTGAAACTTGAATTGGCATTATGGAACAGAAAGGAGTAATACAATCATGTCGTATAAGGATAAGGATCTCTGAACCCATGAAAGTTAGAAGATTTTCCCACTGTCATGTGGCTAAAAAGAACAAGGATTCAAATCCATGCCTCCTCATGCCAGGTTCAGAGTTCCTGCAGCTATCCATGACTACAGCATGGTTTTGGAAGATTAATCTGGAAGTCGTTCACTGAATGGATGAATATGACATGGGGGAGATTATTTTAGATAGATAATATATGTATATATTTTTCTAAGCGAGAGAGAAAGGCCTCTGAGTTGGACCAGTTGTCAAGAGCAGTGGAGGATTATGTGATTGGAGCTAGAGGACCCTTCCCCTTTTCTTTATGCTCCCATGTTCAGTATTGGGACTTCAGCTCTGTGTGTACCTACATCTGGTGAGACCAGAGGAGGAAAGGAGTGTGTGTGGCTTCATCTCAGCCTTTCTCCTTATTTTCCTTCTCTTCTGTGCAGTGGGGAAAGACTGAGCTGGTGAGCTCAGTTCTGACTGGGTGGGTGAATTTAATTCTGTGCTAGGGAGGAAAATATTTGCATGTTCATGTGGCCCTGGATTCAAGCCACATATTTAAACTTAACGTTATTAGTTAAAAAAAAAAAAAAACAAAAACCTCAAAAAACAAAGCAAAACAAAAACCTCTTTGGTTGTCATTTGTCTCTCTTAATTGGTCTAAACTCAGGAGAAAAAAGGGTGGTTATTTATTATCTCCCCCCTTAAACTACAACAGAATAATTAGAGGGTGTAAAAAGAGAATCCTAGCGAGGCATGGTGGTGCAGGCCTGTAATCCAAGTACTTGGAATGCTGAAACAAGAGGATCACAGGTTCGAGGATAGCCTCAGCAACTTAGTGAGGTCCTGTTTCAAAATAAAAAATAAAATAGGGCTGGTGGTGTAGCTCAGAGGTAGAATGCCCCTGGGTTCAATTCCTAGTACTGAAAAAGGAGAGAGAAAAAGAAAGAGAGAGAGAGAGAGAAAGAGAGAGAGAGAGAGAGAGAGAGAGAGAGAGAGAGAGAGAGAGAGAGAGAGAGAGAGAGAGATTTCTAAAATAGAAAAGACCTCAGAAATCATCCAGGTCAAACCTCCTATGTATACAAATAGGAACTGAGTTCCAAAGAGTTTGACATACCTGAGGTCATGTTTGCAGTGGAGTGTTGAACCTAGTTCAGAGATCTTTCACCCACTTGATTACAAATTAAATAGTGTTGGGAAAATGACAAACTATAAACAGGAATCAGAGTCCAGCAGTGTGGGGAACAAGGAAGTGGAAATTCAGGCCCAGAGCTACAGATTTAAGAGATTCCTACCCCCACCACCCCGATGGAATTTTTTAATCTTTTTTTTTTTTTTTTGGTGTGTGTGTGTGTGTGTGTGTGTGTGTGTGTGTGTGTGTGTTACTAGGGACTGAATTCAGAAGTATTCTACCTATATGTTAAACTCCAACCCCCTTACCCCTTTCTTAAAATTATTTTGAAATGAGGTTTCACTAGGTTGCTGAAAGCCTTATTAAGTTACTGAGGTTGGTCTTGAACCTGCAATTCTCCTGTCTCTGCCTCCTAAGTACTGGGATTACAGGTGTGTGCCAACATGCCTAGCTCCCCTGTGGAAGTTTTTAGTAACCAAATGTGTCACTGATACATTTATGCTTTCTGTCTTTAGTGGCATCTATTGAAGGTCCTTCCCTCTTCCATGTCATGTAAACAAGTATTAAAAAAATACAAATATGTAAAATGTAAACAAATATTACATGGTGTATCTATCAGCATTCTTGCAGTCATAATCTAAGTATCTGACCATTTAAAGAAAAGATTTATTTTCTTACAATTTCAGGCTCAATCCATGTGAGTCTGGGGACCGTGGCTCTCAGGGCATGTCAGTGGGAAGCAGAGGGAGTGCACATGGACTGTGCATTTTATATCATGGAGGCCGAACAGAGAGAGAGAGCGTGCCAGGGGGAGGGAGGGAAGAGGAGCCATATATATAATCTCCCAGGCCACACAACACCCAGGGACACCTTACCTCCAGCCACACCTACTGGCCTACCAGGTACCACCCAGGTAAATCCATCACACTGGGTTTATCCACTTGTGGGATTACAATCCTTAGGACTCAATATTATCAACCATGAATATCAACAAATGAGCTCTTTAGGGGGATTTTTATATCTAACTATAACATGTGACATATACAGAAAATATAGGTATGTATTTATGGTTTTATTGATTACAGTTATATTTTTAATCCAACTGGAATTTTGGCATATGGAATGAGGTAGATATTTACATTTTTATGTCAAAACATCATTTATTGGAAAGCCCATCCTTTTTCCTCACTGATTTGAAATACCACCTATATCATGTACCATCTCTTCTATGCGCCTGAGACCGTTTCTGAACTTTCCTGTTTGTCCATTGATCTTCCCAAATATTTGTTTATTTTTATTATTATTAATTTTTTGGTACTGGGGGTTGAACTCAGGGGCATTCAACCTCTGAGCTATTCCCCCAGCCCTATTTTTCTATTCTTTATTTTGAAACAGGGTCTCAAATAAGTTGCGGAGGGCCTCACTAGCTAGCTGAGGCTGGCTGCGAACCCGGATCCTCTGGTCTCAGCCTCCCAAATGCTGGGATTACAAGCACGTGCCCCCACGCCGGCTGTCTTTGTTCATTTCTTCAGTTGTAGGTAGTATTGGACATCATATGAAAATCACCATGAGAAAAGGTCAGCATTGGATTCAAACTTACTTGGGTTTGAATCCAAGGTACATCACTTGTAGATGTATGTCTGTAAGAAAGTGAATAAACCCTTTGAACTTCAGTGTATTCACCTGAATGATACTAAGAATTGTCCCCTAAGAATTGTTCGGAAGATCAGAGAAAACATGTGTATTCAATACTCTTCATACACAGCTGACCTTCAAAGAGGAGAGCTGACATTGCCACTGGCTTCTGAGCAATGTTGGGAGAGGTAAGGCTGTGGGAGAGAAGGAAGAGGTTGATGGCAGGGCTTTGGAGGACACTCACATCAAGAAGGGTGGATGGACAGAGAGGAGCCTCTGAAGAAGAAATGGAGTGATAGGTGGAAGAGAAAACAAACTGAAGGAGGTAAAAAAAAAAAAAAGATTATTCAATAGTGTCAAATGTCACACATCAGTCCAGAAAGATGAGTGGTGAGAAGAAGCTAGTGTTTAGAATGTCACCTTTAATTCCTGTAAGATGCAATTTCAGGGTGTGACTGGGCTGGAGCCAGCTGTGTTTGAGGGAGGGATGTCATCATCTTGTTCTTATTGACAGTCTGCCTTAACCGATTCCTGCGTGCATCTTGATCCATCTGCTGTGACAGCTTGTGAGAAACCAATGTGAATTCAACATCAAATCCGGGAGTGATGGTTCATGCTTGTAATCCCAGTGCTTGGGAGACTGAGACAGGAGGAATGCAGGTTCAAAGCCAGCCTTCACTACTTAGCGAGGCTGTCAGCAGCCTAGTGAGACCCTGTTTCCAAATAAGATATGAAAATAGCAGGCTGGGGTGTAGCTTGGAAGTAAAATGCCTCTGTGCTCAATCCCCAGTATCAAAAACATAAACCAAAAAATAGTATTGAGGTCAATACAATGTTGGCAATCAATTTGAGAGCCTTCCTGCCTAATATAACTTCAACAACTTGGTATCCTTTAATTTGAACAAACTACTTTATACCCATATGTTTTTATAACTGCATATTTGCAAATATAACTATATGTCATATTTTCTTTTTTGTTTTTGAGGAACTGGGGATTGAACCCAAGGGCATTTTACCTCTAAGCCCCACCCCAGCCCTATTTTTTATTCTTTATTTTGAAACAGGGTCTCACTAAGTTATGGAGGGCCTCCCTAAGTAGCTGAGGCTGTCCTTGAACCTGCGATCCTCTTGCTTCAGCCTCCCACGTACTGGAATTACAAGCATGCACCACCACATCTAGCTGTGATATTTTCTAAAAGTAAGGCTTTAAATTATTTCACATGCTACCACTGATTTAGCTTAATCACTTTCTAAAGAGACATTTCCCAGCATCTCATCACTTTTGCCAGTTTCTTGTCTCTTTTGCTCTAAAGAAAGAGATCCTTTTTTGAACAATTCTATCAATAAACCTTCTAAAGCCACAGCAATACTACAGATTCATGGACAGAAACAGACCAGCCTTTAATAATGCTCTCATCATGGCATGTGCTGCACCGATGGGGACCCGTGGGGACTCTGCCTTGCCTGAGAGTTTGTTATGTCGACAGAGATATTGGATAGTGTGGGTCATATTCTTTAAGAGAGTCATTGAAAATCATATGCAGAAAAGCTTTTTCCATGACAAAGAGGGGTATATCACTGATTGCAGATCTCTTCAAGTCAGAGTTTGTATTCCCTTCCCTTTGGAGTCTAGCATATTTAATGTATTTTCTTCAAACTAAAGGACTCTAAACTATTCTGGCTAAACAAATGGTAGCAACCCAGCATTGTACTTTTTTTTTTTGTAGTACTGAGGGTTGAATCCAGGGGCATTCTACCTCCGAGCTACACAACCAGCCCTATTTTTTATTCTTTATCTGGAAACAGGGTCTCACTAAGTTGTGGAGAGCCTCACTAAGTAGGTGAGGCTGGCTGTGAACCTGTGATACTCCTGTTTCAGCCTCCCAAGTACTGGGATTACGAGTGTGTGCCACAATACCTGGCTCCAGCATTGTACTTGATTGGTGTTCTGCATCCCACCAGATTTTGCAGTTTAATTTGAAAGCCACCACAATAAGCCAGGTATATTCCTCTGAGCTATATTCCAGCCTTTTTATTTTGAAATAGGGTCTCACTAAGTTGTTGAGAACCTTGCTAAGTTGCTGAGGTTGGCCTCAAACCTGTGACCTATGATCCTCCTGCCTCAGCTTCTCATAAGCTGGGATTTCAGGCATGCACTACCATGCCCTGCTAAGGAAACAATTTTTATATTTCGCCTTTGCTCAAGCCATTGTTACCTATCGGGAATGTTATCTCCCTATATTCTGAGCCCTATTCCAGCA
>PVLC010039215.1:0-14388 GCA_004027655.1 Graphiurus murinus
AAAAAAAAAAAAAAAAAAAAAAAAAAAAAAAAAAACCTCTGTGACACCTTAAAGGCAGTACTGAGGAAAATTTATAGCACTGAGTGCCCACATAAGAAGAACGGAAACTCACCAAATAAATAACCTAATTTACAGCTCAAAGCCCTTGAAAAACAAGAACAGTCCAACCCCAAAGCCAGTAGAAGACAGGAAATTATGAAAATCAGAGCAGAAATTAATGAAATAGAGAATAAAAAAACAATACAGAAAATCAACAAAACCAAAAGCTGGTTTCTAGAAAAAAATAAACAAGATAGATAAACCATTGGCCAAACTAACCAAAAGAAAGAGAGAATCAACCCAAATTACCAAAATAAGAGATGAAAAAGGCGATATTACCACTGACAGTGCAGAAATACAGAGAATCATCAGAAACTATTTTGAAAAACTATACTCCAACAAAATGGAAAATCTGGAAGAAATTGACAATTTCTTAGATACATACAACCCTCCTAAACTGAGTCAAGAAGATATAGAAAACTTAAATGAACCAATAAAAATCAAAGAAATAGAAACAGCAATAAAAAGTTTACCATCAAACAAAAGCCCAGGGCCAGATGGTTTCCCAAGTGAATTTTATAAAACATTTATGGAAGAACTAATCCCAATACTCCTCAAACTATTCCATGAAATCAAAAGAAACGGGACCCTCCCAAACCCTTTCTATGAATCCAATATCACATTAATACCAAAGCCAAATAAAGATAGCTCAAGAAAAGAAAACTATAGGCCTATATCACTGATGAACCTAGATGCAAAACTGCTAAACAAAATACTACCAATGCGCATTCAAAACCACATCAAGAAAATTATCCACCATGACCAAGTCGGGTTCATCCCTGGGATGCAAGGCTGGTTCAACATATGAAAAACAATCCATGTAATTCTCCACATAAACAAACTCAAAGACAAAAATCACATGATTATCTCAATTGATGCTGAAAATGCATTTGACAAGATTCAACACCCATTCATGCTAAAAGTACTACAGAGAAATGGAATAGAAGGCACATACCTCAAAATCATAGAGGCAATATACAATAGACCTACAGCCAATATCATATTAAATGGAGAAAAACTGCAAGAGTTCCCACTAAAAAAGGAACAAGGATGTCCATTATTACCTCTTCTGTTCAATATAGTACTTGAGACTCTAGCCAGAGAAATAAGGCAAGAGAAAGAAACAACAAAAAGCCCAGGATAGCCAAAGTAGTTCTTAGTAATAAGAACCATGCAGGAGGTATCACAATACCTGACTTCAAACTTTACTACAAAGCCACAGTAATAAAAACAGCATGGTATTGGCACAAAAACAGACACACAGACCAATGGAGCAGAATAGAAGATTCAGACACAGACCCACGTGCTCACAGTCAACTGATCTTGACAAAGGAGCCAAAAACATACACTGGAAAAAAGATAGCCTCTTTAACAAATGGTGTTAGCAAAACTGGTTAACCAAATGCAGGAAAATAGAAATAAACCCTACTCTCTCACCCTGCACAAGAGTCAATTCCAGGTGGATCAAAGACCTGGAAATCAGGCGAGAGACCTTGCAGCTACTTGAAGAGGGAGTAGGACCAACACTTGAATACATAGACACAGGTAAAAACTTTCTCAACAAGACCTCCAAAGCACAAGCAACTCAAAGGAAGATCAATACATGGGATTGCATTAAACTAAAGAACTTCTGTGCAGCAAAGGAAACTATCAAGAACCTCAACAGATAACCCACAGAGTGGGAGAAAATTTTTGCCAGTTACTCTTCTGATAGAGGACTAATATCTAGGATATACAGAGAACTCAAGAAATTCACAGCTAAGAAAACAAATAACCCAATCAAAAAATGGGAAAAGGATCTAAATAGACACTTCACAAAAGAAGAAATACAAATGGCCAATAAATGTATGAGGAAATGTTCAACATCATTAGCAATCAGAGAGATGCAAATCAAAACTACTCTGAGATTTCACCTAATTCCAATCAGAATGGCAACTATCAAGAACACAAACAACAACAAATGCTGGCCAGGGTGTGGAGAAGTGGGAACCCTATTACATTGTTGGTGGTATTGCAAATTAGTGCAACCACTTTGGAAAACAGTATGGAGGATCCTCAGACGAATGGGAATGATCCTACCATATGACCCAGCAATGCCTCTACTGGGTATCTACACAAAAGAACAGAAACCAAACTATCAGACCAACGCGTGTGTATCTATATTTATAGCTGCACAATTCACAGTTGCCAAAAAATGGAACCAGCCAAGATGTCCATCAACAAATGAATGGATTACAAAACTATGGGATATGTACACAATGGAATTTTACTCAGCCATAAAGAAGAACAAAATCATGATATTTGCAAGGAAATGGAAGGAACTGGAAAACATTATGTTAAGTGAGATTAGTCAGTCACAAAAAGTTAAAAATCGTATGCTCTCCCTAATATGTGGAAGCTAGGGAGAAAATGGGACATAAGAGGGACTCCAGATGAAGGAGAATCCTTAGGTGAACAAAGAATTTGATTTAACGGAAGGTGAAAGGGGTAGGGAGGACACCCTAATGAACATGATATACTTTCCATGAACACATCTAAGTCAATCACTAAACTGACCTTGAGAAGGAGGGAGTGGGGTGGGAATTGGGGAAGGGTTAAATGAGAAATGTGTGCATGGATGTCTTTACCTATACTAGCTTATACCTAACAAAGATGTGTGGCTACAATGCACCAAATAAGGGAAAGATGAAAAAAAAAAAAGATTTGTTTAAGTTATACCCGGAGATTTTGCATCTACATAATGTGGAGCCCACTTCTATTAACCTGACAGAAACAGCTAAGACATTTGTATATTGGCTTCAAGCCTTGGTCACTACCTGGCCCTCATTTACCTCCTTGCTAGGAGGAGCTATCGTAGCAACAGCAATAGTCATTCTAGGTTTATACATTCTACTGCTTGTTGTACGCCTTGTGACCAATGCCTATATTAGTATATGAGCAGATTTGCATGGAATAAAAATTTCCCATTTCATATTGTGAATAATGGATGAGAAAGAGACAAGGGAAGGAAAGCTAGGCATGATGGTACACGCCTGTAATCCAGGAGTTGAGAGCCATGGATGGAGCATCGCAGGTTTGAGGCTACCCTCAGAAACTTAGAAATACCTTCAGAATATTGTTTCAAAATAAAAAATAAAAATGTCTGAGGGTGTTCTTTGGAGGTAGAATGCCTTGGCTTCAATCTGTAGTGCAAATATATATATATATATATATATATATATATATATATATATATATATATATGAAAGGAAACTGGAAATAGAACCAATCTTTGAACAAGAGAGGACTTCATAGGAATGAGAGAAATTATGGCCGAAACTTAAATCCGAAAGTCAGCAGCCTCCCTGACAACTCCCTGAGGTGCAACCTGCAAAAATGACACATTATATAATAATAAGTGGCTCTCTTTAGGTTACAAATGCTTGCAGGAACGAGTTGCTTGTTACCTAAGCATTACACAAGGACCTGGGTATGTGAATAAGTTGAGTATTCTTCATATACATTAGACCACCACAACCCTTCCTGATACACACAGAGCACAGGCTGTCTGAAACGCCTTGCTAAGCATCCATATGTCCAAACTCAGAGGTGCACACCTGTGATTGCAGTGACACAGGAGGCTGAGAGAGGAGAATTTCAAGTTTGAGCCCAGCCTTGGTAACTTAGCAAGACCCCATCTCAAAATAAATAATAAAAAAATGTCGGGATATAGTTCATTTTTAGGGTGTATCTATATTCAAGCACCAGAAAAAAAAAGAAAAGAAAACAAACACTCACCCAAAACACACACTCATGCACACACACACACACACACACACACACACACACACTCTCTCACGGTGATGCAATCACACACACACATAAGTAATGAATGTGACTTGTGGGACCCAGCCTATTCTTGTTGGAAAACTCTTTTTAGGGGTACGCACAAGTGTCTGAGACACTGAGATCCTGGTCGCAGGTTTCAGATCCATGAAACCTTGATGAAAGTTACCTTTTTCCTTCTACTATTGTCCTAGTCTTTTACCTGACATGGCATACTCTTTTCACAGACCAGTGTGTGTGTGTGTGTGTGTGTGTGTGTGTGTGTGTGTGTGTGTGTGTGTGTGTGTGTTTGTGTGTGTGTGTTTGTGTGTGTGTGTGTGTGTGTGTGTGGTAAATATGTCATTAGAGACATATACAACTCAGTGGCATAGAGCTCAGAATCAATGTACCTTCTGAAGAATGTGCAGGGGACACTTGCTACCCATTAAAGCTAGTCAATCTGTGGAAGGATTATGCCATAACAGCTTATCAGATTAGACAGTGGTAGAAGAAGAAAGAGGATGTTCCTAATGGTTTTTGGGGTCTGAAACCTGTGAGCAGGGACTCTGTCTCAGATGCCTGTGTGTCCCCAAAAAGAGGTTCTCCCACCAGGAGGGACTGGGTCCACATTAGTCACATTGATTCCCAAACCCATATTGCTTGATCATGTAGACCAGGCTGATGAAGTAGACAAGGTATGTTGCTTTCTCTCCTCTTACCTATAGGAGCTCAGAGCAATTGGAAAAGGTAAATGCATGTAGTGAATACACGAGAATGGGGGAGAACTTTGGGCTATATTGCTCTCAATTTTACTCATTTTTATGCATACTCAAAGAGGATTAAAAACTTGAGAGGCTGACACATGAGGATGAAAATTTGAAGTCAGCCTCAGCAACTAAGTGAGACCTTCAGCAACCCAGTTGAGACCCTGCTTCAAATATTAAAAAAAGGACTGGGTGTGCATCTTAGGAGTAGAATGTGCCTTAGTTCAATTCCTAGTACTACAATAAAAAATAAACTTAAAACAAAATAAAATAAACAGGGCTAGGGATGTAGCTTGGAGGCAGAACACCCCTGGGTTCAATCTCCAGTACCAAAAAAGCAGGGGAGATTAAACACCCACAAAATTACACACCACAATGGGATACAGTGTGGAATTTACTGTTGAGATATGATATTTTGAGGTGGTTTCATTAAAAAATATTATTGGATCACAGATGCTTCCTGATTCAAGTAGTAAGTGGGGAAAAAAGCTCCCAGCACCAGATCTCCTTCTTTCTTGATATTTGGCGTCATCTTTTTGTAACAAACCAATAAATCATTGTGAAAGGAAGTGTGCAAAGGCTACAGGAGCAAGAATAAGAGAAATAGAGAAAAGATGATCTCAGACTTTGGCCATCATAGAGAACAGCACCATGACCAGACTGATGTGTAGAGGTGTGGAGCAGGATTCTGGGTGATGCCTGTGCAAGCATAATGGAGTCCCACTATTCCTGGATACCCTGGACATTTGAAAAGTATGCAGACATATTTTAATGGCAGGGGAACAGGGAGAAGGAAAGGGGTCATTCATAAAAGATTCACACTGCTGAGACCTTACCCGTTGTGTCTGTGGTCAGAATAGCTCCAGCTCCCTGTCATTTCATGGCTGTGCTTCAGTCCCGTCCAGGAGCTCTGGGGACCCAGTGCCTGGGGCTCTGCACCTGTCCCCCTCCATCCTGATGAAAATATTTTTGAAAAACATGCTTGTGCCTCTGCTTCTCCATGGCCTCTATGATTTCATCATGGTTCAGTGAGGCTCTGGGGACCTCCACATCCTGAGACAGTACCCCTGAATTACGGAGAATGCAGAAGTTTAGACTTGTTGTCAATCCACTGCCCTGAGAGAGAGGAAAGGGTGAGAAAAATTTGGTATTGAAAATAACTGAAGTTATAATGCTACAGTGATTCATGTATACTCATGTTTATTCCAGCGTAATTCATGATGGCTAAATTACTGAACTAACCTAGGTGTCCATGAACAGATGAATGGATAAATATAATGCAGTAATGCACATCATGGAGTTTTCCTTAACCATAATGAATAACACAGTTATGTCATTTGCAGGAAAATGGATAGAACTAGAGAATATTAGGCTAAGTGAGATTAGCCCATCTCAGAAAGACAAAGATCATACATTTCCTCTTATATATGGGAGCTATTGAGAAAATAGCAGAGAAAAGGGACTTCAGATAAATAAGAGACCAGTAGTGAAAGGGGATTACAGAAAGGAGAAAGAAGAGGACTAAAGAAGGAAACAGACCAACTAATTCCCTGTCCATATAAGAAAGCATCACAAACAACCTCTCTAATATTTAGGGAAGGGAGGAAGGGGGAATGGGCATGGGGGTGTATCAGGAGGAAACACACCCAATGATGTGTGCCTGTATGTTGGGATCGCTTTGAATCTCACTGTGATGTATAATTACAGTGCACTAATAAAAGTATATAAAAAACTATAAAATAAAGAAAGAAGAGTTGGTGGAGGAATCAACAAAATGCCCAGTTGCATAATTCCATCTAGAGTATGCCTCATGAAGAAAGTGAAGAACAAGGTCAGCCACTGACATCACCTTTGTCTCTCATGGAAGGCACTTTGACCCTGTCCCCAGCATCACTCCCAGGTCTGTAGAATACTCCTAGAAGAAATGGGAATCTTGGTTTTCAAAGAAGGAGGCTCTGTTCCAGAGAGGATCTTTCAGTCAACCCAGCCCTACCCCTTCACAGAGTCAAATATCTGACAACAGTGTTTTACCCCTGGTCTTCCTTATAAATCTGGCACTGAGTCCTCTTCTTTGAATGGTCTTAAGTGTTCCTGCTAAAAGGAATTCTCCTCTGACCCAGCATCTCTCTATGGCTGTGTGTACTCCGGTAGATGGGCTACTGGACCCTGTGGGCTGGTGGATGCTTGTCTGCTGGGAAAGTCTCTTCCTGTCCCCTCACGGTGAGCTGTCCTATCCATGGGTCATCTAGCCATGCCCAGTAGATATATAACAACATGCATCACAACATGCATGGCATTGAGCAAACACATGAAGGTGTATAGAGAATGGGATATAAAACTATTTTCTAGAACTCATAAACAACTTGTTTAGACATGCCGGCATGATTAAGAATTCTTCCTCCCAAACCGTGAGAAGGAACAGGAAGGCCGGTTTATAAGCAAATATTCCCGGTGTCTGATGCTCCAAGAGGAAAATTTGAAGATTCTCAGACATCTGTATGAAACTGTCCATTATGGTCTTTGTGGACAGTTTCAAACTTTAGTATTTATTTATTTATTTATTTATTTATTTATTTATTTATTTATTTATTTATTTATTGCAGTACTGGGGATTGAATACAGGAGATTTGACATCTGAGATACACTCCAGCCTTGTTTTTATTCTTTATTGTTGAAACAGAGTCTCACTAAGTTGCAGAGGGCTTCGTTAAGTAGCTTATGGCTGGTTGCTACCCTGAAATGCTTCTGTTTCAGCCTCCCACATTCTGGAATTACAAGCACTCACCAGCACACCCAGCAGTTTCTGACTTTTATAGAAAGGTTTCCACTATAAACTGGCTTCAAGAAAATAGGTTAATGCAGTCCATAATTTATTTTGGAAACCTCTTTGTGTCCCAACCCAGTCACACACTAATGAATGTGCAGGCCCAAGTGAAGTCAGTGTTCTCAGCACAAGTGACCTCATGTCTCTGGAGAGGAACCTAGGCCACCATTCCCATCCTCAACCGCAGGGCAGAGGTGCCGTCTACATCAATGAAAGCAGGAGACTAAGGATGTAATTTCCAGCAGTGCGAGCTTCAAAATTAGTGATTTCTATTATAAAGAAAGGACAGTGAAAGCTTGCTTTCCCTCTGTAGCAATAGTGAATACATGCAGGATGTTCTTGTAGGTGCCCTTGGGGGAAGAATCTTCTTAAGTGTTTTGCTGGTTATTTAACAAGACCATTTATTCTCTTCCTCATTGGAATTATAGAAGGCAGCTCTTGGTTTAAAAGTCTTTGTCCACCAAGTGTAGTGGCCCATGCTTGTAATCCTAGTACTTGTGAAGCCGAGATAGCAGGATTGCAGGTTGAGGACAGTCTCAGCAAGTTGTGAGACTCTCATCAACCGAGCAAGACCCTGTTACAAAATAAAAAACAGGGCTGGGGTTATAGCTCAGAGTTAGAATACCTGAGTCACATCCCCAGCACCACACAAAGAAAGTATTTGTCTTTTATTTATTTTTAGTACAGCCTTTTTTTTTTTTTTTTTTTTTGCAGTACTGTGGATTGAACTCAGGGGCATTCAACCCCGAGCTATACCCCCCGCCCTATTTTTTATTCTTTATTTTGAAACAGGATCTCACTAAGTTGCGGAGGGCTCACTAGGTAGCTGAGGCTGGCTGTGAACCTGGATCATCAGGTTCACCACCATGCCTGGCTCCTAGCTGCTCCCAGTCTTTAAAAAAAAAAAAAAAAGGCTTTGATATATTGCTGAGGATCTCTCTGAGGCGACAAAGTTGGTCTCCAACCTTTGATCCTCCTGTCTCAACCTCCCATGGACTATGATTCTAGGCATGTGCCACTATGCTGGGCTGACTTTCATTTATTTCTTGGTGCATCTAAATTATATAGTATAATGGGTTGCGTTTTTGGAATATTTACAAATCTATAAAACCATAATGAGTTAAGTTTCACTCGCTAATACCTTTCTTCTTTCTCCTCCCCTCTCCTCCCTACTTCTCTTTGAATGGCCATTCTTCTATTGTGATTACATCTAGCCCCTTTTTATTCCGTTAGTTTTCCCTGTAACTTTCATTTAAGGGGGAAGACATATAAAACTTTCTTTCTGCATCCCATCCCACCTGCACTTTCCCAATCCATTACTAAAATAAACATCTGGCAGTACCTTCATATACAGCACAGTATTGCATAAGGAAACCATGGTGTGCATACACATGCACAAGGCAGAGAGAGATCTGTAGAGTGTCTGGAGGGGGATGTGGGAGGGAGTGAGGGGATAAGGGACAACTGAAGAAGGAAAGAATTGAAAGGATACTAGGTGATATGCAAAGCTATTACTACCCACTTCACTACCTCCTGAGGGGAGGAAACGGGAGCAGTGTGGATATGCACGGAAACACACCAAGAGCTGTGCACATGTAAGTTTGTATGAAACTCACTAAGAGCTATAATTGCAGTTCACTAATAAAATATTTTTAATGAAGGGGATGGATGAATGGATGAACGGATGGATGGATGGATGGATGTTGATAATAAGACAATATTTTCTTTTAATCATATTCAAATAATTCAAATTTGGAGGACTTTAGATTTTGTCTTAAAATTTAAAAACAGGAAGGGAGATTTATGAGATAAATCCTCAGAATGCCTATTCCTCCTAGAATTTGTTCTGTCCTTCAAATATTTCAATGAGTTCTTATCGGGTCGTATGAGAATTATGTAGCACTTAGGGGCAAAGATACAACTCAGGAGCCCTGTACTGGAGGTCAAGATGGAGAAGACCTCCATGACCACCATGGCCTTCCCCTTGGTGCTGTGGTAGACAGGGAGGAAGGTGACCGAGATTCTGCAGAACAGCAGCGCGCCGAAGGTCAGGAACTTGGCTTCGTTTAAGGTGTCGGTCAGGTTCCTGGCTGGGAAAGCCATAGTGAAGCTCCCCAGGGCCAGGGAGCCCAGGTATCCCAGGACACAATAGAAGGTGGTGAATGAGCCCTTGTTGCACAAGATGATAATGTGACCATGTTCAGAGTATGCATTTGTGTCAATGAAAGGAGGAGAGGTTCCCAGCCTGATTGCACAGAGCATCATTTGCGTCAGAGAATAGAGGGGGATGATGAAATTCAGTGCCCCAGACATGAGAAAATACCTTGTTCTTCTCTTTGGAGCAGTGGCCTTAAAAGGCAGGACCACAGTGACAGTGTTGACCAAGACAGTAGAGATGGCCACAGTGAACACAACTCCAAAGGTAATCTGGTGGAGGATGCAGGTGGCCAAGTTGGAACGGCCAATGAAGAGCAAGGAGCAGAGGAAACAGAAGGCGAGGGAGATGAGCAGGATGTAGCTGAGAGTGCAGTTGTTGGCCTTGATGATGGCAGAGTCTCAGTTTTTCACAAAGACCCCGAGAACCCCAGCTGTGAGAGCGGAGAAGTCTAGAGCAGCACAGGCCAGAGCCATCCCCAAGGGCTCCTCACAGGCCAGGAAGCTCACAACCTTGGGGAGGCTGTGATTCCTCTCAGTGTTTGGGTACTCCTGCAGAGGGCACTGGATACACTGCTCTGCATCTGGAGGGGAGAATCAGCATTTCCTTTGTATCGATTTGCCCTTTTTTCCACATAGAAGCTCATGGGCACTGCTTAAGGAGCACTTAAGCAGACTGTGACATCCCTGAGCCGGAGGATGTTTCCAGCTCCAGAGAAGACCCACTTCTCCCATGGGATGTTGGGATGTTCAGCATGTGGATGGTCTCAGTGGCTTCTTCTTGTGAACTGTCACCAAGTCCCCTCTCTAACGCTTCATGGGTCTTCCTCATAATAAGCCATGTACTGTCTCGGTGATAATACTGCCCTAAAGTGATCAGGTAAAAATATTTCTTATGCAAGTTCAAACCCAGAAATAAATAACCTATAGAATATCCTATATTTGAACAACCTTATAGAGTATCCTATGTTTGAACATACTCTAATTTCAACTCGTTTTAGTATATAACTTGCCATCACCTGGAAGAAGTCTTTTCTCATCCTACATTTTCATTTTCCTATGAATATTCTCGTCAATGTTTCTGATAAATACTGAAAACAGTTTTCATTGAAAAGATTTGAACTTCAAATAAAGTTTAATTTCCATTATATAATGAACTATTTTGAGTACTGAAATATGAACCCCAGGGGTGCTCAACCACTGAGCTATACCCCATACTGTTTTGTTTTTCATTTGGAGTCACAGTCTGGCTTAGTCACCCAGGCTTGCCTCAAACTTACTATCCTCCTGTATCAGCATCCTGAGTGACTGGTATTTCAGGTATGTGTCACTGCACCCATCTAAAACTAAGTTTTTTTTCAGTAGAAAATGTTTTATTCAAAATTTTGAAAAATACATTGTATTTTGATGATGTTCATTTCATTTACAACAGAAGTCATGGCTTGTTAACCATTTTTTTTCTGTGAGGTGGCAGATCATAAAGATCATGAATTTGGCATAATCTAAAGCCTCTTCTCTGATAGTTAATTTCTGCTCTTACTGCAGGAAATCAGCCAAGGAACCCAGATTTATTAATGGGCATGTCTATGTTTTGATGAAATTTAATTTGTCACTCAGGTATCGTGGTGTACACCAATACTTGGGAGGTTAAGGTAGGAGGATCCCAGGCTGGAGAGACTTAGTGATACCCTCAGAAAACTAGCCAGATCCTGTTTCAAAATAAATTAGGTTTGAGAGTGTAGTTTGGAGGTAGAACACTCCTGGGTTCAACTCCCAGTATTAAATATTTATTTTTTTTCTCACAATAGGCAGCAATTTTCCTATTTCTGCCTCGTATTTTTCATTTGTATATGGAGGACTTGTGCAATAGGACAGGATTCTGAAATAATTTAGAGCGATTCTCTCTCACAATTCTTTGCAAGAGAAACTCATTCCTCTTGACAGCATGAAAAGGTGCTTGGCACATACAGTGTGTGCATATAGTATTATGGGTCCTGGGTCCTGAGCCTTTTTCTTTCCCTTTCATATTTAATATACCATGTGATTATCAAAAAATTTTGCACAAATCAGGAGTTCATCTTTGTATTAATGCATTCACACCTAAAGTTAACTATTCAAGTAATTCAAATCAAATAATTACTACTTCTTAGACCATGAAAGCTGGGCATAATCACAGTATTTGCGAGGCTGAGACAGGAGAGTTGCAGGTTGAAGACCAGCCTCAGCAACATAGGGAGACTCTCAGAAACTTAATGTGACTCTTTTCAAAATAGAAGATAAAATTGGACTGGGGGCACAGCACAGAGGTAGAATGCACCTGGATTTAATCCTGAGTACCACACACATATGTATATATATATACACATATGCTTACACACAAAGATAATGGAAATTACATAGTACTTTTGCATGCAACCACATAATAGATTTATCATTTATAATAAGAAAAATAAAAGCAGTTTTAGTCTTTCAACAATGTGTGTTTGATAGTGACACATTTTGTTTTGATGTATATAATTTCTTAAATTTATGTCCTGATTGAAAACTTTGTTTATGAATATTACCTTCTGCCATTTCTTAAAATATCATGTCTTAATTCTATTTATTTATTTATTTATTTATTTATTATTTTTTCAGGGGATTGAACTCAAGGACATTTCTACCTCTGAGCTACACCCTCCATCTGTTTGTTATTTTGAATCATGGTCTCCCTAGGTTGCTGTAGATCTTGCTAAGTTGCTAAGGCTGACTTCAAATCTGCAATCCTCCCATCTCAGTTCTCAAGTACTGGGATTACAGTCATGAATCATCATACCCAGCTTATGTCTTCATATATTAACTTACTCTTTTTCCTTATCATATTGTACTATTGCAAATGTCAAGGTCTTGTATAAAGAACATGTACTCAATTCATTGCATGGTGTTTAGACATGGTCCATTGTACTAGAACCCTCCCATGACAATTTATGCACACCTGTTCTGTGCCTATCACCCAGGGATGAAAAGTCCCAGTTGACCTTTGGTTTCACACCTTCGGAACACCCACAGGTACCTTCTAGGATTACAAAATTGCATTTCACAGGTAGACGTTAGCCAGGCCTATTGTGAGGTCTCAGGAGACTGTCTTGGGCAGCAATGGAAGTTCAAAAAGGCAAACTGGAACCAGTGCCTCAGTTGACCTCATAGGCTGAGCCATGCCAGGCCACAACCGATACATATGGAGCAGGGTAGAAATCACAGCATGGACTATTGACAGAATGGGTGGATGGTGAACAATGGCCACTGTGACCTACTGCCAATGTCCTTAGTTTATTTTTATTGAGAAACAGAGGGAGGAGTTAATGTAGGGTGGGTCTGTATTTTTTACCTGTGTTATTGGAAATTTGCCTCTGTGGGCATAAAACACAAGTAAAGCAGCAGACTGGTCTTCCTTCCTGGGGGATTCTCATGAATCCTGGGCCACAGCACTGGCTGCACACAGACTGAGGATTCTGAGGGAAAAGAGGTGGTGATAAAAATGTAGTACATTATTATCCACTGATGTCAGCATCTCTCTCCTCATAACGAAGAACTTTGACTTTGTAGAAAAGGTCATCTCCACACCACCTCCAACCACTACCATGTCGATCTTATCTAGACTCAATGATTCTGGATTACTATGCTGAGCTGCTGTCTCTCCTTCTCAACTGATTCTGAAATATCACCATGGTACCAGTTTGCTTTTGGTTCATCCTCACCAGCCAAACAGCCAGGCTTCTTTCTCTTATTTAACCTCATCACCCACCTCCTTTCCATATGATATTCTATGTGGTTCTGTCAACTTATATGTCTGAGAATATTTTATGCTTGTATCTTGAAGAAGATTGTTGGACTCCTCCTCTCTCTCACTCTACCTCATACCCAGAGAAAAACTCTGAGAAAGTATGACACATCATACATTGTGCCTAAAACACCTGTCAGCTTTTGAGGCCGTGTTAGGTATCAATTTCCAGAAATTGAGAATATAATTATGGGTGCAAAATGATTGTTACATATATTAACTGCAGTAGAACAGTGAAAGGGGTTTGGGGAGAGGAAAAAGGAGTAGAGAGGGAAGAAACAGATCAAATAATACTATAACAATATGGGAAGGAATTACTACCAATTTCAGTAACTTGTATGTGGAGGGAGGGAGGAAGTGTTGTGGGAGGCAGAAGGAAATACACCAAGAGATGTGTGCATATATGCTTGTATCACATGAATTTCACATTGATGTATTATTACAATGCGCTAATTACAAGTTCTCAGGATGTATGTATGGATATATTTGGTATTTATTTATTTATTTTTTTAATTTTTTAAATTAATTAATTTATTTTTTTAGCATGGATTTTTATACATTTCTTGGGTACAACAGGGTTAATCACACATTTTTGTCGGGTACAAGCTAGTACAGGTAAAGACATCCATGCACATATTTCTCATTAACCCTTCCCCAATTCCCACCCACCCTCCCCCTATCTCCTGGTCAGTTTAGTGATTGACTTTGATGTGATATTGTATGCACATCATGCTCGTTAGGGTGTCCCCCCTCCTCCCATTACCTTCCATTAAGTCAAATTTTTTGTTCACCTAAGAATTCTCCTTCACCTGGAGTCCCTCTTATGTCCCATTTTCTCCCTAGCTTCCACATATTAGGGAGAGCATTTGATTTTTAACTTTTTGTGACTGACTAATCTCACTTAACATAATGTTTTCCAGTTC
>PVLC010039216.1:0-14388 GCA_004027655.1 Graphiurus murinus
TCTCTCCTCTCCTCCTCCTTCTCCTCCTTTCTTCGTCTTCGTCTTCTCTCTCTCTCTCTCTCTCTCTCTCTCTCTCTCTCTCTCTCTCTCTCCTCTCCTCTCCTCTTCCTCCTCCTCCTCCTCTTCCTCCTTAACCTGTTTGTTGAGTGCGTCCAGTGATCCAGTAGGCTCGAAGTAGCTTGCAATCACTCATTCTTGATTAGCCTGATTAGAGTAGATTCTACTCAGCCAGGTGTGGTGGTGCATGCCTGCAATTCCAGTCCTCCTCCTCCTTCTCCTTCTCCCTCTCCTTCTCCCTCTCCTTCTCCCTCTCCTTCTCCTTCTCCTTCTCCTTCTCCTTCTCCTTCTCCTTCTTCTTCTCCTTCTTTCTTTCTCTCTCTCTCTCTCTCTCTCTCTCTCTCTCTCTCTCTCTCTCTCTCTTTCTCTCTGGACTAAGGAAAGTAGTGTGTTCATGTGACAAGCTTTTGGGGTGACTGTCATGGGAGTCTCTTGAGACTGTGGAGAAGGTCAGGAGGCCTCGCAGAAGGCCCACAGGAAGCCAGGAGCACTGAGGGGCTCTCCAGCACTCTCCCCCTCCCACCCCTGTCCTTCCTGGTTGAAGTCCTCTGCCTCCGCCAGGAGAGCTGGTGCTAAGCAGGAGTGTGGCCCAGGTTCCAGCACACAGATAGAGAGCTTGAGTTAGGACCCGTCAACTGCGGCGTGTCCAAGCACGGGGGGTTCTCCCCCTGCTCCCCCTGCATCTGCAGCTGCAGTCACAGGCGGGAAGAGGGGCCCAGGCATCTGCACCCTGGCACCCTGGCTGATGGGCACTTCCTATGCTGTGTTGTGCCAGGGCTGGTTATTCAAACACAGAGCCCCAAACCCCACCGCTCCACCCACACGCCAGCCCTCTGCCTCTGCCTGGGACCCCTGGAAGGTCCCATGTTCCAGCAACCGAAGGGCTAATGGCCAGTCCAGCAGGTCCCTGCTAAAGCGTGTAGTCGGTTCTGACTGGCTGGGTTCCGGTGCCACATTGGTTCAGATGTATATTTTGAATACCATCTGTCCATCCATCATTGCAGTCATCTGTCCCCGTGTCTCTTTCTTTCACTGAATCAACGTGCCTTCGGGACTGGCTTCTTTCTTTATATATTCCCATTGCCCAGCGCAGTGTATGCTACATTTAGCAAACTTGAGACTAGGAACAGAAATGGCCTCCAGATGAAAATATCCATCCAATACCAAGGTCGACTGAAGCCTGGCGAAATCAGACACTGACGACTGGGAGCAGGGGTGAGGTGGGAGTGAACAATGACTATTTCAAGCCTGACTTTAACCTTGGGCATGATCGTCTTCCAAGCGGTAACCTAAATCCATTGTCAGAGGTGGATTCTGAGATAAGCATCTTGCAAAGTTTGGTTCTTTGAGCGTATTTGATGTCTAGAAATGACCCAGATTTGTTCAGAGATAACTCTGGCAAATTCTAGTAGTTTTTCCAAGGGGGGAAAAATACCATTTTGGATCATAAATAAGGTATATGACTCAGAGATAATGAGGTGGGTTTTTTTTTTTTTTTTTCCTCTTTTGTTGTTCTAAGCTGAACTGGAAAGCAATTCCAAAGGATGAAGCACAAATCTATTTCCAGCTAGGGAAGACTTGATAATATAAGTGCCCAGCCTCCCAAGGAGATCATTTGGAAAAGAGACACCCGTTTGGGTGTTATAGTGTGCTTAATACGATGAGTCCTGTGAAATCGTGGCCACACTTTGCCTGCAGGTAGACAGAGACAACATTTACAAATGCCGCCTTCTCCCTCTGGTTAAACAGATTCTGCGCTTGGGAAGCCACACACCAGCATGTGGAGACAACACATTTTTCTCCCTGTTGACGTTACTGTCACCTCTTTTCTTGAGAAGGCGGCTGGCTGGATATCTTCTCCGGCACAAGAAGGCTGTGTGTCTGTGGGTTGTTAGACAAGTCGTTAGGCGGAACAATAGTGACTCTAGCTAGCTACGGGCCGCCATTTAGAAACCAAAGGACCCGCTGTTCTTTCCAGGGACAAAACCAACCATCTCAAATCCAGCTTGCAATACGAAATAGACTTCGGGTCACATAAAAAGAGGTTGAGCCATTCTCTTGGGTGTCCAGTTTGGCCAGAGACTCTCACCAGCTCTCTTGAGGAGCTCAACACTCTTGGTGTTTTGGGTGGGATGATTCTTTGTGGTGGGGGCTGTCCTGTGCACTGTGGAATGTTTAACAGTCCCTTGGCTCTGCTCATTAGATGCGGTAGCAACACCCCACTGCTCTTTGGGACGACTGCAAATGTCTCTAGGTATTGCTCATTATCCCTTGGGAGGGAGAGATAAGACCCCACCTACCACCCACATTGAGAACCACCGCTTTATACGGGGACAGAGTCCTCAGCACCTCTCCTGAGGATAACATTACTTAAACGGCAGAGAACAGTGCCACAGCCGGGCATGGTGGCGCACGCTTGTAATCCCAGCATTTGGGGGCTGAGACCGGTGGATCCGGGTTCGCGCCCAGCCTCAGCTACCTAATGGGGCACTCCACAACTTAGTGAGATCCTGTTTCAAAATAAAGAATAAAGAATAAAAAATAGGGCTGGGGGTATAGCTTGGAGGTAGAATGCCCTGAGTTCAATCCCCAGTACCGAAAAAAAGAGATCAGTACCCTTAAGAGAAGAGACGGGAGAGGGCTTGCTTCCTCGCTCCCCTATGATGTGGGGATGCAAGGAGACAGCTGTCTGAAACCCAGACAGGGTCCCTCACCAGGAACCCAAGGGCTCAGCACCTTGGCCTTGGCCTTCCCAGCCTCTAGAATGGTGAGAAATCAGCTTCTGTTGTCTAATCTTCCAGTCTGTTATCTGTTAAAGCCACCCAAATGGCCTGGGCCAGATGTGCCGCCCAGGTGAGCCTCCAGCTGCAGCCACCATCCGGCTCTAAGTACAGGAGAGATGCCCAGTGAGAGCTGCCCAGCCGAGCCAGCTCACTCCAGGGTCCCAACAGACCCTGAGGAGCTTCTTCCAGCCACCAAGTTGGGGGGATGCTTCGTGTCTTAGTCTGAGTTGCTATTAAAAGCAACAACAACAAAAACACCATAAACTTACGACCAAAGGAAGAAATTTCTAATAAATATGGAGGTAGAGAAGGCCAGGATCAAGGACCTGGCAGGTTTGGTGTCTGGTGAGGGTTGTCTTCTGGCCTGTAGAAGGTGTTTTTGCATGGTAGAAGGGAAAAGCAAGTTCCTTTGTGCGCGCACACACAAATATATATATATAGTTTTATTCTTTTTGGTATTGAGTATTGAACGCAGGGGCATTCTACCTCTGAGCTATACCTCCAGCCCTCCCTCCTTTTTTTTTTTTTTGAAACAGGGCCTTACTAAGTTGCTGGGGATTTCTCTAAGTGGCCGAGGCTGGCCTCCAACCTGTGATCCTCCTGTCTCAGCTCCCAGGGCCTGTTGTTACAGGCATGCGCCATCATACCTGTCTCGTTGGATCTAGTTTATAAGGCCCTAATCACCTCTCCACAGGCCGCACTTCCTAACACCGGCACCTTGGGACCCAGGATGTCCCTAGGTGAACTTCGGAGGAACACAGACCTTCAGGCCAGAGCAGTTTGTTTTGTGTAATAGATAGCTAAAACGGGCTCTGGATGGAAGACTTTGGTTGTAAGGAGATTTCACCAGAAGGTGTAAGATTGAGCCAAGCTGTGCACAGCCGCCCCTCGGTAGAAAGAATATTCTGAGAGCAGCTTTGCACAGGCGACAGGAAGTAGGAAAATTGCTAGCTTCCTCAGAGGCACAGGACCTGCAGAACCTGGCTCCTGGTCTAGGGTGTTCCTCTGCAGGAACGACTGGAGAGTGAGCGACTGTGTTTCTCCCAGGGTGATCTCTCTCTGCCGCTTCTCCCAGCAAGACATCTAATGTTGCTCCGTCCACAGCTCAGCTGATTAGCTAGTCTGATTAGCTGCTTGTCTGCCAAAGATGGGTCTGTGAAAATGACACTTCCCTATTCATGAGTTCTATTAGTTTTCTGGGTGAGATATTATCAACTGCATAGCAATCTCAGGCCCCAGCCCCGAGGATGTGATAGCAACCACCGTGCACTGCTCTAAAATTTCCTCCCTGGACTCTGTCTCCACACCTGCTTGGCTTTCTACCAGATAGTCTCTTGCTTTTGTTTGTTTGTTTTTGGAGGGCAGGGTCTCTGCGTGGCCATTTACTGCTCTCTCTCCAGTACCAAGGATACCAGAGAGACTCTTAGTGGATGTAGAGTCAATCACGTGTCCTGCGACCTTGGACAAGTCCCTTGGTCCCTTGAGCAGCCCATCTGCTGCGTGAAGAGGTCACAGAGACCCCTGGGCTCTGCCTTTTTGGCTGAGCATTTTCTTTTGCTCCTTTTTTGGGGCCAAGGGTGGTAGGAGGATATTGGACCCTGCCTGGAATATGTGCAGAGGTGCCAAGCAAAAAATAAGGAGATGGAAAGTGGGAGAGATGATGGCAAAGAGGCTGGCCGAAGATGATTCCAAGCTGGGTGGTGTGCCAAGGTCCTCTGGGTCGGATGTGTTAGAGGCAGGCAAAGGCGGTGAAGTCTCAGCGGTGTGTGGAAAACGTAACTTGGGCTTGAAGGGAGGTTTGCAGGAGCCAGAGCACCCACGGAGGTGGAGGGTTGCACTCAGGGTCTGCCCATCCTGCATCGAGTAATAGCGAGTCGCACCATGGCCAAGTGCCTAGAGCATCCCGTGCCATGCTCTTGCTACTTGCACAAAGGCACAAGGGAGGAAGGCTGCTGCTGGGGTGATGAACTCTCCCACTTTTAGCCTCTCTTTGCAGAAAAGAGACGGTGGGCTCTGGGCTCAGGGCCTGGAGCAGGCGATTTCCAGATGGAATTTAATAAACCCATTTTTGTTTTACTGGTAATTTTTTTTTTTTTTTGCGGTTACCTTCTGTTCGTGGCAAATTGTACTGAGTTCCCACTTTGCAGGACAGCTGGAAGTTCTGGCAAGCTTGGGTCACTGTGTTCTGGGGTGAGGACTGGTCCCTCCCTTTACGTGGGGAATTCTCCAGAATCCGAATCATTCTTACTCCCTTTCTGTCTCAAAGCTGCTACCTCAGTCATTCTATGGGAATGTCACACAGGATTATGTCTGGAGTTAGGGCTCAGTCTTTTTTGTGTAGCATCCTTTGGAAGAAAGATTTACTATTTTTTTTATTTTTATTTTTTGGTATGGGGGATTGAACCCAAGGCATTTTATTCGGAAACAGGGTCTCACTATGTTGCTGAGGCTGATCTTAAACCCATGATCCTCCTGTCTCAGCCTCACAGGGAGGAAGGATTTTAAATCATGCGTGGGCATAAGCCTTTTCAGAATCCACGTGTGGATTTTATGGAAGCTCTCCTGGGGTTTCTGATAAAATATCCCCTTGGTTTGGTTACGCTACACTGGTCAGTAGTAAGAGATACCACAAAAAGGCTTGCTCCCTCGCCTATGCGCTTTCTATACATATGTTTGATAAAAAGCAACAGAAACTGACATTTGTTAACTTAGCTTAAATATGAATTTATTAAGTGGGCATGGTGGTGCACGCCTGTAATCGTAGTACTTGGGAAGCTGAGACAGGAGGATTGCAGGTTCCAAGCCAGCCTCAGCAATTTAGCGAGGCCCTCTGCAACTTAGTGAGACCCTGTTTCAAAGTAAAGAATAGAAAATGGGACTGGGGAGTCGGGCATGGTGGCGCACGATTGTAATTCCAGCATTTGGGAGGCTGAGACTGGAGGATCCGGGTTCACAGCCAGCCTCAGCTACATAGTGAGGCACTCCGCAACTTAGTGAGACCCTGTTTCCAAATAAAGAATAAAAAATAGGGCTGGGGATATAGCTCGGAGGTAGAATGCCCCTGACTTCATTCCCCAATACCGCAAAAAAAAAAAAAAAAAAAAAAATAGGGCTGAGAGTGTAGCTCAGAGGCAGAATGCTCCTGGGTTTAATCCCCAGTACCAAAAACAAAACAAAACAAAGGAAAGAATGTTAGGCAGTTGATAGAATCATAGAAAGAGCTAATCAACCATCCTGTGGGAGCCATGATAATCTAATCAAGATCTCATGAGCTACCATGTTGGGGATCTTTCCATCAGAAGTCTTATCTTTGTGTCTATCCACTCAAAATTCTAATTTCCAGAAGACTCCCAAAAGGTTCAGCTGAACTATGTTCCCATATCTTGGCTCAATGGGAAGTGGGCATGTCTTGACCCATCATGACCCCAGAGGAAAAAC
The DNA here is from genome assembly GCA_004027655.1 of Graphiurus murinus. NCBI lineage: Eukaryota > Metazoa > Chordata > Mammalia > Rodentia > Gliridae > Graphiurus > Graphiurus murinus. Next base: position 6,279 of record PVLC010039216.1, read on the forward strand.
TGAGTTCTATTAACCAAGAAAGAGAAAGGATACTGGGGAGGCATGAACACCAGGTACCAACCGTACTCCCTAGGATGTTAGAATTTTCCCAGATACACCAAAGCTACATGAAGGTCTCCCTTTCGGCTTGTTTTAGCAGCACTGGTTAGAGGACTCTTTCCCATCTGCAGCTGGGAAGCTCGAGTCATTGAGACGTTAATGAGACCCACCTGGAGGTTCAGGGGGAGTTGTTGATTGACAGTTCCGCAAGGGGACCTATGTTTCTTGTTTCTTCTCTCTTCTCTAAAGACTTTGAACGGATTCTCTAGCAGGTCCAGGTAAGCACCAGTCCCTCTCTTTGGAAGATGCATCTTGCTTTCCTGAGACTCAGGGACGTCTTGATTTTAAGTCTTGAGATGTGTCCCAGCACCTGTGCTAAGCTAGTGACACGATTGTGCTGTTCTAGGAGCAAATCATTGACTGGTGGGCTCAGGGGGCTCCTCGGTGGGGCTAATTTGAATGGAATATTCCTCGGGATGAGAAAATGGACACACGTCTTGAGGACAATTTTGCCCATAATGCTGGATTTTGGCTTTGGCGCTCCACGAATATGACTAATCTTACTTCCTTTTTTTGTTTACATTGCAACAATGTCTTGAATTATAGCAAACGTGTAGGACTTGACAATTTCCCACCTAGCCAGTATATTCTGTTCTAATTTCTACCTTTTCTTGTTTCTGCTATACATTGTACTATTATGTTATGTGTATATATTATTACTGTCTTCCTTCTCTTTTGGGGGAGAACCTGGGCGTAAATAAGATAGCCTCTCCTCTAATAGCTACTACTATTTTCTCAGGAAAGTCATTCAGGTCTCTGGACCTCATTTTTTTCTCTAAAATTCCTTGCCAACTTCACTGGGTCGATTTAAGGGTCAGGTGGATCCATGTGCACGAGAGGGATTTGCACAGTAATATAATCATACGAAGCATTATTATACAGCGTAGCAGCTACGGGATTAAGAGTAATGATCGGAGGGGAGCCGGGCGTGGTGGCGCATGCTTATAATCCCAGCATTCGGGAGGCTGAGACCTGAGGATCCGGGTTCGCGGCCAGCCTCAGCTACCTAGTGAGGCACTGTGCAACTTAGTGAGACATGGTTTCAAAATAAAGAATAAAAAATAGGGCTGGAGGTATAGCTCGGAGGTAGAATGCCCCTGAGTTCAATCCCCAGTACTGCAAAAAAAAAAAAAAAAAAAAAAAAGAGTAATGATCGGAGGGGGTATATGCAAATTTTATTCCGTATTCTGAAATTCAGCCAAGCAAGCAAAAGGAATGGAAAAACCAGGAGGCAGAGATGATATTCCTAAATTGGGGAAGAGGGGTGGGCCTTCAGGTTTAGGTCCTTCTGCATTAACATTTTTCCTCTGTTGACCATGGCTGCAACAAAGCTCCTTTGATCAGCTGTGGCTGGTGTGAGTGCCCACCCGGGGGCACTTTGCATAGCTGCGTGACACTCTCACCCGTGTCCTGAGAGTTCAGGAGGTCCGCAGGGCGAACCCCAGGGCTCCTCTGCACATTCCACCTAAGCTGGGGGGCGGGGGTGCACCTGACCCCTTTGCTGCCAGGTGTCCTGTTGGAAGCCTGAGACAGCAATTTTAAGGGGTTCTTCACTTACGTAGAGTCTGTCCTATTTCATCTTAGAAAGCAACCCACGTTATTAAGTAACAAAATCACGGAGAGAGACAGCTGTTGACCTGTGAAAAATTATTTCTATTTTCCCAGGGATAAAATAACATCAGGGAGCCAGGCGTGGCTGTGCATGCCTCTAATCCCAGCACCTGGGAGGTTGAGACAGGAGGATCGCAGGTTCACGGCCAGACTCATCGATGTAGTGAGGCCCTCTGCAACTTAGTGAGACCCTGTCTCAAAAAATAAAATAAAGTAATAAAATAAAATAGGGCTGGGGGTATAGCTCAGAGGTAGAACCTCTGGGTTCAATTCCCAGTACTACAAACAAAACAAAACAATTCAGAGAGCTTTTGGTTTGTCTGTTTTTCTTCAGTCAGTTCTGACAAAGTGTGGTACCTCTCTGGTTTTGGAGTTGTGTTCCCGCCAAGGCGGACCCTCCCTAAAACCCCTCACCACATTACACCTCAGGAGATGAGGCATTCAGGAAGCACCACGGCCGGGCTGGCCAGGGCTGCAGTGCAGGGGCCGAGGAAAGCCCAGTCTTCACCCAGTGATAAGCCACGATTCGTCAAGGTTGTCCTCCATCTGTCCCTCGATCTTTAGGCAGGTCTAGTTTTTGCTGGCTGGAGTGGACCAGGACGGCGGGCGCCCACGTCAGCAGCCCTTAGGATAGGTAGTCTTCAGGATCTGTTCAATGTGTACGTGGAGGGGGTAGGGAGAGGTTGACTTCCCAGTAGTCAGTGCTCTACATAAAAAAAGAAAAAAGATGCACTTACTCCTTGATTTCTACTGGATCAATGATTTGAAGAAATTAAACAAAAATATTACCTGAATTTGGTTTGCTGTGGCTCTTCTTTTTCAAGAAATTAAATTTTACTGCAAAGTAAATTCTGCTTATTACACATTTTTTAGAGCCAGGCATGGTGACACATTCCTGTAATCAATCCTAGGGCTTGGGAGACTGAGACAGGGGGATCACAAGTTCGAGGTCAGCCTCAGTAACTTGGTGAGAATTTTAGCAACTTAGCAAGCTCCCGTTAAAAAAAAAAATAAAAAAGGAGCCGGGCGTGGTGGCGCACGCTTGTAATCCCAGCATTCGGGAGGCTGAGACCGGAGGATCCGGGTTCGCGGCCAGCTTCAGCTACCTAGTGAGGCACTCCACAACTTAGTGAGACTCGGTTTCAAAATAAAGAATAAAAAATAGGGCGGGGGGTGTAGCTCGGAGGTAGAATGCCCCTGAGTTCAATCCCCAGTACCGCAAAATAAAAATAAAAATAAAAATAAAAATAAAAAAGGGCTAGGGATGTAGCTCAGAGGTAGAAAGCTCCCTAGGTTAAACCCCCCAATACCACAGGCACAAAACAAAACCTCCAAAAAACAAGAGATTAAAAAAACAAATAGAACTATGACGCTTAAAATATAAATAGGAATTCTTTCCATGGTCTCCTGCCTTATCTTCAAACACCCAAATGCAAAGACTATCACCTCTTCCTCATTTCCCTCCCCTAAGTAACACATTTTATTGCATTTCTTCATTCATTATATGCTATTTCTTAGTGTGCCTCTTAATTTATTAACTTATTTTAGAATGGCATCCTACCACCATTTATGCTGCCACTTCCCCATCAACTACCCCAGTGTAGTTACATCACAACTGTGGTTAATCAAATCTGTACTGTGAAAATATTGCTTATACTTGAATCAAGCCGTATGGTATGGTTGTATTTCATTCTTGAAAAAGTGCTTCGCTTTTCTTCTTGCTTAATTTTCTAAGTATCTAAGACCTTTTTTAGATTCCCAAACCGTGTCTAACAACTCTACAGATCTGTCAATATCTTACCAACATTTCTCTGAAGTGCATCAAATAACCTATTACCCTCCTGCTCAGAGACCCCCCTCTACACAGAAGTTCTCTTATTTCTGTTCCTATCTGTCTTGTTACTTTCTAGGTTTGGTACAGATGTGTTTTCCTAGCAATTTCTCTCACTGATTGCTCTCATTTATCTCCTGTTCCTTCTATTTCTGGTTTTATGTTTTGATTTTTACTAAAACATATTCTCCAGTAGCTTCCTAAGAAAGGATGGATGGGAGCTACATTTTTGAGGAATTATATGGGCACTGTCTTTATTTTTCTGGAATTGGAATTCCATTTTGAAATGAAATTTACCCCAGAGTTGAGGTATCCCTCCATTGCTTCTTAGTATTCATAATTGCAGTTGAGATGTCTGATGTACTTCTTTGTATCTTGGTATTGTTTGTATGTGACTTTTTGGGGGGAAATTTTTATTTTTATTTTTTTATTTATTTATGTGTTTTTTTGTTTGTTTGTTTGCGGTACTGGAGATTGAACTCAGGGGCATTCTACCTCTGAGGTATACCCCCAGCCCTATTTTTTATTCTTTATTCTGAAACCGGGTCTCGCTAAGTAGTGGAGTGCCTCACTGGTAGCTGAGGCTGGCCTCGAACCTGGTTCCTCCAGTCTCAGCCTCCCGAATGCTGGGATTACATGCATGCGCCACCATGCCCGGCTTGGGGGGAATTTTTAAAAGACAGTCTTTACCTTTGATGTTATCATATTTGATGATGAAATACTTTGGTGTGAATCTTTTACAATTCACTCTCTGAGGCCCACAGTATAATCTTTCAACCATAGATGTGAGTCCTCTAATTCTTCAAACTTTTTTATTTGCTAATTTCTTTCCCTTTCTTTTTTCTCCTGAAGCTCCAAATAGTTGGACAGTGCATCTTTTAGACCAGAGTATTTCATATTTCAGGTTGTGTCTCACTAGAAGGTTGAAACAACAATTGAGTGGGTTTTAATGAGCATTTTTTTAATAAATGAAAGCTAATAGACTAGAATAAAATATGCAATTTCAATCTGCGTATGTGATGGTTAATTTTCTATATCAATTTGACTGGGTTAAAGGATGCCCAGTCCCTTACCTTTACCACTACCAAATAATGATAAAATATTATTTCACGGTGTGTCAGTGAGAGTATTTCTAGAAAAGGTTAGCATTTGACTCAGACTGCAATCAAATTCTAACCTCACCAATGTGAGCAGGCATCACAATCTGGTACAGTCCCAGACAGAACAAAAAAGGTAGAGGAAGAGTGAATTCTCAGTCTTTCTTCTGAAAGACTTCTGTCCCCAGAGGTCAGAGCTCCTTGTTCTTGGGCTGTTAGACTCCAAGACTTATACCAAAGCCCTCTCCCTGTTGGCCTTAGACCAGAGTCTAAGGTCCTGACCTTGGATGGAATGAATTATGCCATTGAATCTCCAGCTTGGAGACTCCTGAGCCTTCAAATTGTGTGCACCAACCCCATAATAAATCTCCACTTGTATATCTATATATATCCTACTGGTTCTGCTTCTCTGAAGAAATCTAATTCATGCAATGAATATTGGTATTGTATATTTTATTAGTATCTGTATGTGCTGGGCACAATGCAATAGAAGATGCATTTATTATGATGAGTCACAGTAAAAAAAAAAAAGTTGACATAGCATTAGAGACTGCTTGATTTTATTCTTCTTGCTATTCTCCAATTCTTTGCTTTCTTGTTTTTTTTTTTTTTCTTCCAGTCCTTTTACTGAATTATATATTTTGGCTTTTAGGTTTCTGATTCTTAGGGTCTCTATTTGCTCTGCATTCTCTTTCTATAGTATGTTTTTTCACAGATAAATGTATATTCTCATGTTCATGAAAATATTAATTGTAAGGTTTAATTTTTTTTTTCCTTTGCTTCTTGCATTTTCTCTGCTTCATCTTCCTGATTCCTTTTTTTTCCCTTTTCTGTTTGGTTTTCATGTTCTTTCGTCTTGTCTCTGTGGTTTTTGGTTATCCATTCTAATTTCAAGAATAAAGCACTGGGAAGCTGTTTGGGAACTCTGTGTGTGTGTGTGTGTGTGTGTGTGTGTGTGTGCGTGTGTGTGTGTGTGTGTGTGTGTGTGTACACACTTGCACTCACTTGGATCAAGTGCCACTTATTAATGTGAGGAAGGCTGAGGGAGGACTCACTTTATGGGGGATAAAGAGAACAAGAACTCTTTCAGAAATTTCTAGAACAGTGACCTCAACAGAAATCTCAACTCATGGATGTACCTTAAAGAGTTCATTTGATAAATTCATGTGGAAACCTTCAAACATGGCCAGGTAGATAATAATTGCTCAAAAGTGGTGGTTAATATCGGCTCTCAGGGTTTCTCCATCCACCCCCTGATCCGTGTGTGTATGTGTGTGTGTAATCTAGGGACCTTCTACCTCTGCGCTTCTACCTCCCAGCCTGATTTTATTTTTCTATTTGGAAACAGCATCTCACTAAGTTGCCGAGAGCCATGCTGAGTTGCTGAGGCTGGCCTCGAACCTATAATCCTCCTGTCTCAGCCTCCCAAGTAGCAGGATTACAGGCATGGGCCACCACGCCTGGCTTGTTCCATCCTTTTATTTCTAGATTCTCCATTCTGGCCCAGTGCTCAAATAACAAAAACTTGGAGTTTGGGGTCAAAGAATTGGAGTCACTTATTAACTGCCATTGTGGAAACATCCCATGCTCTGCCCTCCCCTCTCCCCAGCTTCCATTCCTTCACCAGATAGAAGTGACCCTTTCCTTCGCTGCCCATGTGAGGCCTGATTCTTGGGGAGCATATCGATGTTATTTATAATTACCACTGCTGGTGAAATTCCCGCGGAGGGGCCTGTGGTGGGTGCTGAGAGTCTCTGCTCAGGCTGGGGCCCTCTGCACCCCAGGGTGGGCTGGCCTGACCTCCAGCCTGTCTTTTCCTAAAGGCTTCCGGGTCCCTGGAGGCCTTTCACCCCATCCACTTGAAAGGTTGTACATGCTTAGGAATTAACACGCTTCCTTCCCGGGCCCTGACCCCTGTTCACTCTCCACCAAAGACTGTGGGAGTTGGTATAAAAATACCCCCTGCTAATCTGAGAATAATATGCAGCTTGTGTTCTCTGTGACTCCCAAGTTTCCCAGGGGGATCAAGTCCAGTGACCCGTAGTGGTCAACAGGCAACAGTGTACTCTTTATCGGCTCTTTCCCTTTCTCGTCTGACTTCCTCATGCCTCTTTATTCCTAAAGACTCCACTTGCACTGCAATCCTTGCCTCAGGCTCTGCATCTTGGGGGCTCATGGCTGACAGATTTACCAGGGGCTGCGTCTCAGCTTCTGTGGGGGACTTGTATCATCAGCAGTGGTGACTCTGAGGAAGCTCTGTCTCCTGGAAAAAGTCCACTCTTGAGGTGCAAGCAAGTTTTAGATTTGCATTGTCCTTCCTTCCTTCCTTCCTTCCTTCTTTCCTTCCTTCCTTCCTTCCTTCCTTCCTTCCTTCCTTCCTTCCTTCCTTCCTTCCTTCCTTCCTTCCTTCCTTCCTTCCTTCCTTCCTTCCTTCCTGTGGTACTGGGAATTGAAACCAAGTGCTTTCAATCTCCAAGCTATGTGTCCAGTCCTATTTTATTATGAAACAGAGTCTTGCTAAGTTGCCGAGGATGGCCTTGAGCCTGCAATCCTCCTGTCTCCCAGCCTCCCAGGACTATGATTCCAGTGTGCATGGACATTTCGGATTAAAGCCAGGCCTGGCCTCGAGTGGTGAAGTGCCCATGATGGCTTGTTCTACAAAAACAGACGCCAGGGACCTAGGAAGAGGGCTTGGTTCCCAGGGACCATGATGCTTGGCACAAATCTGGTTCACCCCAGAATAGCCTCACCGTCTGTCAGGAACCCTCCTCGGCACACCTCACGACCGCCTGTCCATTGGCAAGCCCCCAAGGGCAGATGGGTCTCCCAGCGACTGCGGCCGAGACTTTCTGGCTCTTGGGGAACCTTCACAGCGGCCACAGGAGCAGGACAGTCCAGGCTTGGGAGAGGGAGACCATGGTTAAGTAAGTAATCACGGGCTCCTTCTTTAGTGGCCCCTTCCAGGCTAACCGTGGGCATTAACCAAGGGCCTGTGTGGCTGAGCGGCCTGCTCTTTGTTTTCATGGCCGACTTACGTCTTGAGGGGGAAACAGAAAGAGCTGAGCTGGGTTGGAGTGAACCCAAGTGCAATTTTGGGCCAAGCACATTGCGCGGCGCTCTGGGGAGCTTGGCTGGCGGGGGGAGGAGCCCCTAGCAAAGGGCGTGGTGGGCGGCAGTCCCCCCCCCCATGTCCAGGTCGGGAGACGCTGCCCCTGTGTGGCCTGCTGCCTGCCTAATGAGAAACATCGATGGTCATATTTCTTATGAAAGACTTCCTTCCCTCCTCTTTCTCCTCATTCCTTCTTTTGCCTCCCAGTGCAGAATACAACATAAGCAATTCCTTAATTCTTTAATTTTTTTAAATTTTATTTTGGTACTAGGTATTGAACCCAGGGGCACGTTCTATCTCTGAGCTATACCCTAGCCCTATTTTTCTTTTTGTAATTTTTTTTTTTTTTTTTTTTTTGCGGTA
>PVLC010039217.1:0-14384 GCA_004027655.1 Graphiurus murinus
AGAGTCTAAGTTGCAGAGGGCTTCACTAAGTAGCTGAGGCTGGCTGCAAACCTGGGATCCTCTGGTCTCAGCCTCCCAAGTACTAAGATTACAAGCATGTGCCACCACGCTCGGCTCCCAGCCCTATTTTTTATTCTTTATTTTGAAACAGTTGTGCATTTTAATGTTAATTTACGTGTGCGTGTGTGTTACTAAGGACTGAACCCAGGGGCATTCTACCTCTGGGCTACACCCCCAGCCCCACTTTATTTTTTATTTGGAGACAGGGTCTTGCTAAGTTGCTGAAAACCTAAGTTGCTGAGGCTGGCTTCAAGCCTGTGATCCTTCCGTCTCCGCAGCCACAAGTACTGGGATTACAAGCGTGCGCCACCACGCCTAGTTGGAGTTGTATATTTTAATGTGTACAAATGTCTCAACAGAAAAAAAAAAAAAAAAAAGAAACAGCCTGGGTTCCAGCAGGTGCCCAGGTGAGCCACCGGGGAATCCCTCAGTCACACTGGGAATTTGGCCAAAATCATGTGGTTTGGGTGCAAGGTCTGAACAACCACCTCGGGCAGCCAGCACGGGCTGTGGAAAGAGCTAGAGCACACCCACCCGTGCCTGCAGCCAGCTCCCCCACCTCCCTGAGCCACTTCTCTTTCTGGGCTTTATTTCCCCATCTGTTAAACAGAGGCAAGAATGTCTCCCCCAGGGGGCTGTGTGGGTATTAAACTACCAACTGTTCCAGGCATCTACTGCTAAGTAGCCAACTCCCACTAACTTCATGGCTTAGAATAATATTTCTTATCCTTCGCAGCCCTGTGGTCCAACCTGACTCACCTGGGCAGGTCTCCTGGCGTCCTTTGTGTTGTTGCAGACAGATGGTGGCGGGGCTAGAGTCATCTGAAGGTCCCTCTGGGCTGGAGCCAGATGCCTCCGCTGGGAGCCTCTCATGGGCCACGTCCTGGGGCTTCCTCACAGCTTTGCGGGCTTAAGACAGCGTGCCTTCGGACTTCCCGCATGACCCTTAGGGAGTTTCAAATGACCCAGGTGCAATCTATACACTTATAAGTCAGGCTTGGAAATGCTGTGGCATCACTTCTACCATATTAAAAAAAAAAAAAAAAAGGCTGGGCGTGGTGGCGCACACTTGTAATCCCAGCATTCGGGAGGCTGAGACCGGAGGATCCGGGTTCTTGGCCAGCCTCAGCTACCTAGTGAGGCCCTCCGCAACTTAGTGAGACCCTGTTTCAAAATAAACAATAAAAAATAGGGCTGGGGGTATAGCTCGGAGGTAGAATGCCTCTGAGTTCAATCCCCAGTACCGCAAAAAAAAAAAAGAAAAAGAAAGTCACAGAGCCATATTCAAGGAGTCTCAGATTCAAGGAGATGGAACTAGGTGTGGTGGTGAACCCCTGTAATCCCAGTACTTGGGAGGCTCAGACGGGAGGATCTCGGGTTTGAGGCAAACCTCACCAACTCGGTGAGATCCTGTTTCAAAACAAAAAAAATGAAATAGGTGTAGCTTGAAGGTAGAATGCCCCTGGGTTCAATTCCTAGTACCAAAAACAAACAAACAAAAAATGGAGATAGTAGTATCTGCCTTGAGAAGTGTCGTGAAGATTAAGAATGAGCTAATAATGTGGAGAAGAGTGTCTGGTTCCTAGATCAACAGACATGAACATTAGCTAGCATTCTTATTAGTGGTATGGTTATTGTTAGGGGTATTGTGAGATTGAATGAAGTGATACATTGAAAGTGCTCTGCATAAGTCCCAGAATACAGTATTTGAATAAGCAGGAACTATTATTTCATTACCATTAGTCAGAAATCAGCTGGATAACTCTTCCCCTACCCCAGGAGACCTGGTTAAACTCAGTCCGAACTCCAATTCCACCATGTGAGAATGCAGACTGCTCCCTTCCTTCCTTCCTTCCTTTCTCTTTCTCTTCCTCTTCTTCCTCCTCCTCCTTCTCTTCTTCTGCTTCTTTTTCTTCTTCTTTGGTATGGGAGGTTGAACCCAGAGGCCTTCTACCTCTGAGCTACACCCCTAGCCCTACTTTATTCTTTTTATTTTGAAACAGGGTCTTGCTAAGTTGCTGAGCCTGGCCTCAGACCCACGATCCTCCTGTCTCAGCCTCCCAATCACTGGGATTACAGGCGTGTGCCGCCAAGCCAGGCTGCTTCCATTCTGAGTGGTTCCCTCAGGCCGTTCCTTAGGGCTTCCTAGACTTCCTTCCTCTTGGACTTGGACTTGAACTGCCACCAGGCACAAAGCTGGATGGTCCCTGACTTATGATGATTTGAACTGCAATTTTTCAACTTTACAAAACAGTGATATACATTCATTAGAAACCATTTTTCATAGCTAGGCATGGTGGCAAACGCCTGACAGCCTCAGCAAGTAGTGAGACTCTCATCAACCTAGTGAGACACTGGTTTTGTTTTTGCATACTGGGGATTGAATCCAGGGACATTCTACTTCCAAGCTACACCCCCAGCCCTATTCTTTATTCTTTATTTTGAAACAGAGTCTTACAAAGTTGCAGAGGGCCTCACTAAGTAGCTGAGGCTGGCCACGAACCCAGATCCTCCGGTCTCAGCCTCCCAAGTACTGGGATTACAAGTGTGCGCCATCACACCCAGCGAGACCCTGTTTTAAAATAAAAATAAGAAATAGGTAGAATGCCCCTGGGTTCAATCCCCAGTACCACAAAAAAGGAAGAAATGAAGGAAGGAACAAACGAACGAATGAAGGAAGGAACCATTCTTCACATTTGTTTGTTTGTTTTGAGGTGGGGGTCTCATCCTGTTGCCCAGGCTGGTCTCAAACTCATGGGCTCCAGGGATCCTCCTGCCTCAGCCTCCTGAGTAGTCGAGATTCAAGGTGTGGACCCCACACCTGGCCCATTCTTCAAACTTTGAATTTAAGTCGGGCGTGGTGGTGCATGCTTGTAATCTCAGTACTTGGGAAGCTGAGACCAGAGGATCTGGGTTCAAGGCCAGCCTCAGCTACTTAGTGAGGCCCTCCACAACTTAGTGAGACCCTGTTTCAAAATAAAGAATAAAAAATAGGGCTGGGGGTGTAGCTTGGAGGTAAAATGTCCCTGGGATCAATCCCCAGTACAAAAAAAAAAAAAAAAAAAACCTTGAATTTAGACCTTTTCCCCGGCTAGCACTAGTAGGTCCCATTCTCTCTGGACAGTGACCGGACAGTGACCACAGCTCCCAGTCAGCCACTTGGTCACGAGAGGAATCAGTACCCTCCGTGTGCTGCCTCCCTTGGTGATGGCAGAGTCAACGCACGTTCTAGCTAGCCGGGGAGGAGCATTCTTAAGTCCTCTTTTTTTGGGGGGGGGGTAGGGGGTACTGAGGATTGAACCCAGGGGCATTCTACCTCCGAGCTATACCCCCAGTCCTATTTTTTATTCTTTATTTTGAAACAGGGTCTCACTAAGTTGCAGAGAGCCTCACTAAGTAGCTGAGGCTGGCAGTGAACCTGTGATCATCCTGTCTCAGCCTCCCAAGTACAGGGATTATAAGCGTGCACCACCATACCCAACTCTATTTTTATTTATTTATTTTTGTGGCACTGGGGATTGAGCTCGGAGGCATTCTACCTTTGAGCTATACCCCCAGCCCAATTTCATTTCTTATTTGGAATTTTATTTCTTATTTGGTCTCACTAGGTTGAAGAGAATCTCACTACTTGCTGAGGCTGTCCTTGAACCTGTGATCCTCCTAGCTCAGCCTCCCAAGTACTGAATTACAAGCATGTGCTACCATACCCGGCTCTATTTTTTTTTTTTTTTTTTTTTTTTTTTTTTTTGTGGTTCTGGGGGTGGAACCCAGAAGCATTCTGCCTTTGAGCTACAGCCCAATTTTTTTTTTTTTTTTTTTTTATACTGAGGATTGAACCCAGGGCCATTCTACCTCCAATTACAGGCATGGGCCACCACGCTCAGTTCTATTTTTATGTTTTGAAACAGGGTTTTGCTAGATTGATAAGAGTCTCACTACTTGCTGAGGCTGTCCTCAAACCTGCAATCCTCCTGTCTCAGCCTCCCACGTACTGGGATTCCAAGCATGCACCACCACGCCCTTCTCAGAGGCCAATTCCAATTCACTTCTGTGTCCCTGGTGCCCAGCACAGGGAATACAGAATTTCAGCTGGATGAGTGTTTGTTGGTTGACACACTGACTGGAAATTAATGACTACTGAGGCGGGTGCGGCCATTGCCTTACCCCCTTGCAAAGTGGCAAGAGGCGGGGTCCCTTCCATACACCCACTGGGAAGCCCAGAGGCCGACCAGAGGAGCCGGAGGCTGGTGAGTCTCAGGTACATGAAAGGGCTGGGCCGTAACTGAGTCATCGCTGGCATCCTGCGTCCCCACCGGACTTTACGAGGGCCTGCGGGCTCTGAGGCCCCGGAAGGGAGAAGTTTACTTTGATGGTGCGTCCGCCTTGAGCAGACTTTTATCAGTAGCACCCTCTTAATGCTCACAGCCCTTTGAAGTCCCCATGGCTCTCCCCACTTTACAGAGGAGGAAACTGAGGCTCCGAGAGGGGCTGAGACGCCCCCATGGCCAGTCACTTAGTGACTCACCTCCCAGCAGCTCTGGCTCCAGAGCCCAGCTGGTCACCTAGTTCAGGCCACCGCCGCTGCCAGTAACATCACCCCGTTGTTGACCCCGGGCTGGGCCGGCCCCTCTGCTAAGCTTACACTCAATGCCTCCCGGGCCCCCCAGAACGGCCCGTGTGGGAGGTGGTTCAACGATCCCATCTGCAGGCAAGGGCTGGGGCTCAGCCGCGCAGGGAATCACCTAGCCCCAGGGCTGAGGTCCAGGTCTGTGGCTCTCACAGCCCAGGTGGCTCTGGAGCTGAGCACGGTCTTCCCACTGGAGACCAGGGACCCCACGTCCCCCCACTTGAGGGATGAGTATGGGAGAAAGGTGGGCACCACTGTGGGGCCTAGTTGGACAAGCCACCGCTGCACTCCTGCCTCAGTTTCCCTAAAGAAGCAGAGCAAGAGCTCCCTCCCCAAAGCCTAGGAGGAAAGGACAGGAGGGTGTTTTGGGGGTGTCTGCCATGTGGGCTGGCCCTCACCCCTTTCTGGTCCTGCAGTCCACAACGGGGACAACAGTGACACATTCTTCCCTGGGCTCCACTGCTGCGCTCCCAGCCAGAACTCCACTCACTTCCTAGCACCCGAGCCAGGCCTCCCCCGCACTGGCCATCTGGGCCCAGGTGGCCTTGCCCTGAAGGTGACCCATGGCGGGCTGGCCCCAGCAGCCAAGGACACGGCTGCAGCCATGAGGAGGTGTCGTGGAGTCCTGCCGGGGCACCCTATACTGGAGCCTGGCTGGCCACGACCCTCACGACCCCAGCAGGCTCTCTCTCTTCCCCTTAGGAAGGTAGGGTGCCCGCCACAGCCAGACTCAACCTCAGGCTTCCTCTTGCTGCCTCTCTCGGCCATTCACTGGTCCATCCAAGCAGCGGGGTCCTTAGCACCGGGCTCTGCACGTGCTGAGGCAGAGGACCTTCAAGAAGGGCTGAGCAGTAAACAAAGCAGGTGCCAAGCCAGGTGCGTGCGCCACTGTTTGTGTAAAAGAAGAAAAATATGTTGGGTACAGGTTTGCATACGTGTGTGGGTATGCTTCAAACATCTGCAAAGGATTCACGCACACATGCTCGCTCAGGTGCACCACACACCCAGAGAGCGCAAACCCAGTGGGAAGGGACCCTGGGCACGGGAGGCCTGGGAGCAGAGGCTGCATCTTGGGGAGGGGCAGGAGGGACAGGGACAGGAACAAGGACAGTGGGATGCTTATTTCAGTGTTACATACTTTCATACATTCTAAATTGTTCCAATATAAGCTGGGCGTGGTGGTGTGTGCTTATAATCCCAGTCCTTGGGAGGCTGAGACAGGAGGCTCACAGGTTTGTGGCCAGCCTCAGCTACTTAGTGAGGTCCTCCACAACTTAGTGAGACCCTGTTTCAAACTAAAAGATAAAAGCGGGTGTGGTGGCACAAGCTTGTAATCCCAGTACTTGGGAGAGTGAGACCAGAGGATCTGGGTTCGTGGCCAGCCTCAGCTACTTAGTGAAACTTTCTGAAACTTAGTGAGAACCCGTTTCAAAATAAAGAATAAAAAATAAAATAGGACTGGGGGTATAGCTCAGAGGTAGAATGCCCCTGGGTTCAATCCCCAGTACCACCAAAAATAAATAAATATATAAATAAATAAAAAATAAGAGCCAGGTGTGGTGGCGCACACTTGTAATCCCAGTATTTGGGAGGCTGACACTGAAGAATCCGGTTTCACAGGCAGCCTCAGCTACCTAGTGAGGCCCTCTGCAACTTAGTGAGACCTGTTTCAAAATAAAGAATAAAAAATAGGGCTTGCGGTGTAGCTCGGAGGCAGAATGCCCCTGGGTTCAATCCCCAGTACTGCAAAAAATAGCTTAAAAATAAATTATTCCAATATAAATTCCAGTACAAATAAAAGCTTGAAAAAGTAATAAAATAATTCTGCAGGGAGCAGGGTATGGGCGGCAGGGCTGGAGCCAAGCCCGGGTTCATAGTCTGACTTCAGTCAGTTACCTCCCCGAGAGCTGGCTTCCTACTTACGAAGAAATTAATAATGGATTAAGCCAGGAGCGTGGCCAGGTCCATGCAGGGACAGCTGTTATTGTTCCTGTTGATGTCCCGGTCAAGCCTGTTCCAGGCGCCCGGGTGACACAGAAGTGGAGGGACACGCCCTGTCCTGCCCTCAGCAGACAAGAGCAGAGGGAGGGACCAGGAAGACATCAGCACAACCGCCTGGAGCTGCGGGTACAGCTGAGCATCGTCCAGGGCTGCATCGTCAGAGATTGACCGGAGACAGGAGGGAAGGCGCTTCAGGCTGGTGGCGCAGAGCAAACTGAGGCTCAAGTAAAAGCTTGCCAGGCCACCCCCACACCCACGCCACACACACAGCTGGTCACGAACACCTGTTCACACCAGCGCCTCCTGGGCATTCCTTCTGCTCACACACCCAGCCTGGGCACATGACCATGGAGGTGCTTATGACTACCTGTGTGACCCCAAGGAAGTCACTCAACATGTCTGGACCTCTGTCCCCCACCTCCAGCATGGCAACAGCAGTAGCAACCACCTCGGGATGTGGTGAGGAGCACCTGTATAGTGCGGAGAGCCATGCTTAATAAAGGTGCGCCGCTGTGGTTTCTAATGCGTATATTAGTATGCATAATCGTAGCTGAGTGCGGTGGTGCATGCCTGTGATCCCAGTGCTTGGGAGGCTGAGACAGGATTGCAGGTTCGAGGACAGCCTCAGCAACTTAGTGAGGCTCTCAGGATCTTAGCAAGACCCTGTTTCAAAAAAATAAAATAGCCAGCCTCAGCTACTTAGTGAGGCCCTCTGCAACTTAGTGAGACCTTGTTTCAAAATAAGGAATAAAAAATAGGGCTGAGGGTATAGCTCAGAGGTAGGATGTCCCTGAGTTCAATCCCCAGTACCGCAATAAATAAATAAATAAATAAATAAATAAAAATTTAAAAAACAAAATAAGGCTGGGGGTATAGCTCAGATATAGAATGCCCCTGGGTTCAATCCCCAGTACACAAAAAAATGCATAATCATGCATTGAATTATATAGTTATTTTGCATTATGTGTTCATATTTCATAGAATATGTTAATGTTTTATTAAAAGCAGGCTTAGTGGGAATATATATATATATATATATATATATATATATATATATATATATATATGTACATACACATACTTATATGGGGGTTTTTTTGGTACTAGAGGTTGAACCCAGGGGAATTCTACCTCCAAGCTATACCCCCAGCCCTTTCTACATTTTATTTTGAAACAGGGTCTAAGTAGCTGGGAGACCTCACTAAGTTGCCGAGACTGGCCTCAAACCTGTGAACCTCCTGTCTCAACCTCCCAAGTACTAGGCTTGTATGTGTTTTATACACACATACACAGAAACCTGTATGCATCTCTCACATATCTCATGCACACTTCATGCACACTCACTCCAACACACATGTAAGTTCAGACATGCAGACATGTGCACCCCCACTACATGTCCACCCCGTCCTCTCCTCCCACGCTGAACATCCACACAGGGCAGTGGGGCATCACACTGATGCAGCCTGGCCAGTCCTCCAGGCCCCGGGCCGCCTCTCAGGGTGAGGCCAGACCACTGGTGGAGGCCAGGACCACAGCCTGCGGCCCCTGAGTCAGGGGCCAGCTGCGCTGGACAGAGAGAGGGCTCCAGCATGGCAGGTGTGTGTGTTCGTAGCCTGGGGCTTCTGGAAGGCCAGTCACGGGGCTGCCCCTGCGCTCAACCTGGTGGCTGAGGCTGAGCAGGAGGCCCGGCTCCCAGAGATTCAGGCAACTGTGGGTGTGTGTGAGCAAATGGATGCCTCGTGTAGGAAACAGACCTGGAAATAGACTTGTCCTGGGATTATCTGTCTCCTGAAGATAAGGCCCGTGCTCGCTCTGTTCCCAGCACCCAGGCAGGTCCTGACAAAAAGGGTCGCCAGCATGTAAACAGGAATATGCTCCGTGTGAGTCAGAATAACAGTAGTCAAAGGAGAAAGATGTTTGTTTATTTTACCCAGAAAGGTCTGAAGGGAAACACTCTAGGCTGAGCCACTGTGACGAGGATCCAGACTCTGTATATCCTTCTATCTAAGGCCCAGATTCCATCATGCACACCCTCCGTTCCCAAATGCACTTATGGTCCAAAATGCTAGCTCTAGCTCGGATTATGACATCTGCATTGCAGACAGCAGGAAGGAGAAGCAGGATAAAAAAGAAGGGACAAAGGGCCCATGCCAGCTGGCTCTTCCTGGCCTATGCCAAGAGGCTCTAGCACATTGATGTCCTTTTGGCCAGAGTGTGGTCACATGGCCACTCCTAGTTGCAAAAGAGGCCAGGCAAGGCAGTCTCCACTTTGGGTGGATACGTGCAAAACACCAGGAGGATCCCAGGTTCGAGACCAGCCTCAGCAACTTAGCGAGACTGTTTCAAAATAAAGAAATAAACCGGGCGGCGTGGTGGCACACGCTGTAATCCCAGCATTTGGGAGGCTGAGACCGGAGGATCCAGGTTTGCAGCCAGCCTCAGCTACCTAGTGAGGCCCTATGCAACTTAGTGAGACCCTGTTTCAAAATAAAGAATAAAAAAATAGGGCTGGAGTTATAGCTCGGAGGTAGAATGCCCCTGAATTCAATCCCCAGTACCACAATAAATAAATAAATAAATAAATAAATAAATAAATAAATAAATAAAAGGGGCTGGGTTTAGCTTCAGGTAGATCACCCCTGAATTCAATCCCTAGTACAAAAAAAAAAATCCAGGTGTAGTGGTGCACACCTGTAATCCCAGTACTTGGGAGGCTAAGACAGGAAGATCACAAGTTCAAAGCCAGCCTCAGGAACTTGGTAAGGCTGTCAGCAACTTAGTAAGACCCTGTTTCAAAATAAAAAATAAAATAGGGCTGAGGTATAGCTCAGAGGTAGAAGGCCTCTGGCTACAATCCCCAGTTCCACCAAAAAAAAAGGTCAGGTTTCCCGGAGGAGATCAAAGCGTTGGGGCAGTTGGAGGGTCTCTCAGAGCAGAGTCACCAAATGTGCATTTTGCCATCTTTTCCAGAACCTCTGCTTCTGCTGAGTGTGCTGCTCCTAGGAGATCCTCATGCCCTGCCCAGGAGCCCCCCTCCTCTCCTCCCCCAGCCCGGCTCTTGCTCACCGGAGGGCCCAGGAGGAGCTCAGTGACCTCTGCGACAGCAGGGCACGGGGGCAAAGTCAGAAAAACAGTGCTGACGAGGGGTGGTGCTGCTTTTTGAAAAAACAAACACCACCTGCCTCACCCCGTCCATGGCGGGGCTTCCCTAGATGCCAAAGGCCTGACCCAGAGGCAGAACCAGGGTGCCTCCCGGGGCTCCTGTGAGGCCTGCGGGCCTTGCCTGTTTATGCACTTTGCTGGGGCTGGAAAAGACACAAAGGCTAACCCTAAATCCTAGCCTTAGAAGTAATGATAACCATAACTCTATTGCAACCCTAACCCTGGCCCTGACTTTAACTCCTAGAGCTAAGCCTAGGCCCTGGCCCTAACCCTAACCCTAACCCACACTAACTTTACCACGTGCCTTAAACCCTGGGAGAGGATGGAGGAGCAAATTCCACGAGAACACAGCCCGGAGCGGGTTGGGAGAGGCTCAGGTAAGTTCAGAGATGGTGCCAGGATGGGACCCAGTCTCCTCATCACAACCAGGTGTGAACACCCGGGTCTGGGACCAGGCTCTGGTTCGCCCTCATCATGAGCCAGATGTAGGATAAGGGGGCAAGAGGAAGGGGCTGGCGAAAGGATCTGCAGGAGCCCCCCATGGAAAAGCCTGCAAAGGATCTCAGCCTGGAGGTGCTGTGGGATGGGGCCCCGGATGGGGAGAGCCAGAGCCGGCATGGGAGGCATCCAAGACTAGAGCCAGAGGCAGCCTCACCACGCTGGGACTCTGCCGCGCTTGTTCTGGGGTGTGTCTGAGCTTGCCACCAGAGTCACTTGGCCTTCAACACTTTTCCTCCAACTTCATCTGAAAACCTTCAAACCTACTAATGAGTTTGCACGAAGGGTGCGCTAACTGCCCGTGCGCTTTTGCCCAGGTTCACTGACTTAACATTTCCACTTTTTGTCTTTGTGATCCTAGGGATTGAACCCAGGGGCATTCTACCTCCGAGCTACACCCTCCAGCCCGATTTTTTATTCTTTATTTTGAAACAGTGTCTCACTAAGTTGCGGAGGGGTTCACTAAGTAGCTGAGGCTGGCCTCCTGTCTCAGCCTCCCAAGAACTGGGATTACAGGTGTGTGCCACCATGCCCAGGTCAATTTCCACCTCTGCTTTCTCTCTCCCACTCTGTTGATGGACAGCTTTGCCTACATATACCACCATCCCTTGGTATCCACGAGGACCGGTCCTACGACTTCCCTTGGGTATCAAAGTTTGCAGATGCTCATGTCCCTTACATAAAACAACAATATTTGGGCTGGGCGTGGTGGCCTCGAACTTGCGATCCTCTGGTCTCCCCCTCCCAAGTACTGGGATTATAAGCGTGTGCTACCATGCCCAGCTCAGACTTTGATTTTTGTCTGTTTTAAGCCACCACGCCCAGCTGAGATCTTTTCCTAGATTACAGTTTGCCTTTTCATCATATGTATGCTTCTGACATTACTAGGAAGGTTGTCTCTCTGTCTCCTACCCTGTTTTCTCGTTTTTGCAGTGTTGGGGATTGAGCCCAGGAGTTTATGCACACCAGGCAAGCATTCTACCACCTACAACCCCAGTCCTTTTGTTATTACAAAGTAACACATGCTGGTTGTTAATGAAATTAAAGCCAATATAGAAACCCTTCCTGGTGGTGCATGCCAGTAATCCCAGTATTTGGGAGGATGACACAGGAAGATCAGAGGTTCGAAGCCAGCCTCAGCAACTTAGCAATACCCTCCACCAGTGAGCTAATGTTTCAAAATAAAATAAAAGAATAAGCCAGGTGTGGTGGCTCACGCTTGTAATCCCAGTACTTGGGAGGCTGAGATAGGAGGATCACAGATTTGAGGACAGTCTCAGCAAGTAGTGAGACTCTCATCAACCTAGAGAGACCCTGTTCCAAAATAAGAAATAAAATCGGGCTGGGGAAATTAAATCATAGCTTGAAGGTAGAATGTCTCTGGGTTCAATCTCCAGTACCACATAAAAAGAAAAGAAAAGAATAAAATAGGGCTGGGGGTATAGCTCAGAGGTAGAATGCCCCGGGTTCAATCCCCAGTACTGTGTGTATATATATTTGTGTGTGTGTGTGTTTTATTTTTATTTATTTATTTATTTATTTATTTATTTATTTATTTATTTATTTATTTATTTATTTATTTTGTGGTACTGGGGATTGAACTCAGGGGCATTCTACCTCCGAGCTATACCCCCAGCCCTATTTTTTTTTATTCTTTATTTTGAAACCGAGTCTCACTAAGTTGCGGAATGCCTCACTGTGTGTGTGTTTTTAAAAAAAAATAAAAGCATCCTGGTTGTTTTTTTAACCAAACTCCAGCAGCCGCCTGCATTTATCTGTTAAGAAGCCCAGCATCCCCCTCTTGAGGTCTCTTCCAGAACTGCGAGAGAATCCCAGGGGCTTCCCCTGCCCAGAGGCCGGTCCTATTTCCCGTGGCCCAGTGAGGCCTCTGGCGGGCCCTGGGGTTCCAGCCTTCCCAGCCCTGGCTCCCTGCAGTGGGACTGAGGCCAGAGTGGGCGGGTCCAGCCAAGCTCCCAGCCAAGCCACACGCGGCGTCTGCCCCTCGCAGGTGCAGGGCCTCTGCTCTGAGCTTGCATCACGGTCAACACCCCCTCCATGGACTGAGCTGTCTCCAGGGTGGTGTTCTCTTGGTCAGCTGACCTTGGACAGGACTATCCTGACGGGTCAGATGGCAGCTAATCCCACTAATCCCCACGAGGGAGAGACTGGGCCTGATCTTTTTCCTCCTGGGGCTCCCCAGCCACCCACCTCCTCCCCTATTCAGGGAGGTGTAATTTTGAGAGTTGGTTAAGCACCCAGCGTGATTGCTTTAGGGTTAGGGTTCTTTACCCCATCTGGCAAAGGAAGCGATAGTACTAGCAAAGGAGTCGATGCAGTGGTGCGTGGACGGACCACTTGGCACAGTGCTAGGCATATAGTAACTGCTCAGCAAACATGTGCTACTGTTACATGCTTGTGTGTAGCTCTCTAATTTCTCTAATTTATAAAAATGAATGTGCTGGGTGTGGTGGCACATGCTTATAATCCCAGTACTTGGGAGGCTGAGACAGGAGGATCGCAGGTTTGACACCAGCCTCAGTAACTTACTGAGGCTGTCAGTAATTTAGTGACACCGTTTCCAAATAATTAAATAAAAAGGGCTGGGGGTACAGCTTGAAGGTAGAGTGTCTGTGAGTTCAATCCCCAGTAATCACACACACACAAAAAAATGAATGCATATTTTTCTTTTTCTTTCTTTTTTTTTTTTTTTTTGTGGTACTGGGGATCGAACCCAGGGACATTCTACCTCCAAGCTACACCTCCAACCCTATTTTTTATTCTTTATTTTGAAACAGGGTCTCACTAAGTTGTGGAGGGCCTCACTAGTAGTAACCTCCTGCCTCAGCCTCCCAAGTACTGGGATTACAAGCCTGCGCCACCATGCCCAGCTTGAATGTGTATTTTTCTTAGCTTGTATTTCTCAGCCCAGCACAGACATCCTCCCTGTCTGCCCTCACAGCCTCCCTCCTTCTGAGTCGGAGCCCTAGAGCCTTCCGATGGGGGGCGTCCACGTCCGAGGGGAAAAGATGGATCGATTGCTGTGGGTTCTGAACCTCAGTTTGGTCTTAGTGATGGCTTCCATGGCTTGCAAACTTAGGAAATTAGTTAGGGTTTAGTTCAGTGCAATCAGTTAAAGTTTAACTGCTAAACCCTTCCCTGCATTTTCATTTCTTTGTCTGGAAGTGTGTGTGTCTTTCCGTTTATTTGACTCTCAATCCACGTGGGATTGCAATTGATTTCCTAATGTGGGAGAAGTGGGTGAGAGGTCAGCCTCCACGGGGTGAGGCTGTAGGAACCAGGAGAAGAGACCAGGAGCAACTCCAGGAAGGGTGTTAGGAAAAAGCCTGCCAAAGAAAGGGGCTAGAATAAGCCGGGCGCACACTTGTAATACCAGTACTTGGGAGGCTGAGACAGGAGGATTTGGGTTAGTGGTCAGCCTCAGCTACTTAGTGAGGCCCTCTGCAACTTAGTGAGACCCTGTTTCAAAATAAAGAATCAAAAATAGGACTGGGGATGTAGCTTGGAGGTTCCCCAGTACTGAAAAAAAAAATAGAACTCGGGGTGTAGCTTGGAGGTAGAATGCCCCTGGGTTCAATCCTCAGTGCTGAAAAAAAAAAAAAGAAAAGAAAAAAAAAAAAGAAAGGGGCTAGAGAGAGCCGGGCGTGGTGGCTCACACGTATAATCCCAGTACTTGGTAGGCTGAGACTAGAGGATCTGGGTTTGTGGCCAGCCTCAGCTACTTAGTGAGGCCCTCCACAACTTAGTGAAACTCTGTTTCAAAATAAAGAATAAAATAGGGCTAGGGGTATAGCTCAGAGGTAGAATGCCCCTGGGTTCTATCCCCAGTACCTTTAAAAAAAAAAAAAAAAAGAAAGAAGCTAGAATGTCCGACTCCACAGCCCTCCCATCTCCCACCCACCCATCTCGGCTTCTGCTCTAGGAAACTGAGAGTCCTCTCTGCTCCCCATTCCCCCCACAGCCAACCCACAGAGCTCCTGTGGACCTGCCCCCGCCACCATCCCCCCACCCGCCCCTT
>PVLC010039219.1:0-14397 GCA_004027655.1 Graphiurus murinus
TTTTTTTTTTTTTTTCTCTCTTTAGCCACTTCGGAAAAAATATCATCAATTTAGGAATTCTTTCCTTGAGGAACCACTTCACCTAGTAGTACAGTGCAGCATTTTCCACACCCCTGTAATTTTTTTTTTTTTTTAAATCTCTCCGCATGCTTTCAACCTCTTTGGTGTCTATGCCCCTCCTAAAGTTACAAATTGGTTCTCCCTGGAAAAATCAATTGCAGGACTTCTCTATGCAAGACGTCTATTGATTTCTATAGCTTGTGAGTTCACAAAGTACCTTTAATGTTCATTTAAGCACCATCAGGTCTTACAATTGTGCATCAAAATGCTTTCCAGATGAAAGTGATGTTCTGGTGGTTTGGGAGGGGGTCTGAAAAATTATAGGTCAGAGAGTTGTTCTGAGCACCTGAACTCTGTGGAATCAAAGTTCTTGCAGAGAGGGGTTCTATTTTTAATAACTGTTTTGATGTTTGTTCATAAATATTCTGCTTCAGTGCCATCCCTATAGTCTATAGAAGAGAAGACAAATATCGACCGCAGTCGTAGGAAAAATTTCAGTTGGCTGCAAAGTTTGATGATTTTTTTTTTTCCAGCACTGTTGTTGATGTGCTTTCCTTTGTGAATTTTCAAGGATTTTAAGGGAAACATTTGCTGATACTCCTCTCTTGGGGAATCTCAATAGGTATCATTGAGCAGCTTAAAATTAAGTGTGTAAGCAGAGTCATGATTTGGAATTGCCACTGCGAAGGAATGGTAAAGAAGGAGGGATGGCAAATGTGACCTACAGAGAACTTCCTGTTCCTGTAGGCTACTGTGATCTCAAATACAAAACCTTATTAATTATTTTGTAAAGTTGGGAAAATTGAAAACCCATGTTAGTTTCTTTAAGGGAACCTGATGCTCTGTCTGCAGCAGAATAAGATAAAAACAACAGTAAAGAGTGAAATCTTATTTTTAATTCAAATAATGTTAGAACAGGGCTTTAGAGAGCATCTAGGCAGATTCTCTTATTTTACAGATGTGGAGACTAACACCCAGGGAGAGTACCTTGACAAGGATCAAAATATGAGCTGGTGGCAGGGAACTTTAAAGTAGATCCCCAGAGTCTACCTTTCTACTAGACCGTGCAGCTCTCTGATGTTTCAGTTACATGCATGACTACCAAGTAGAGAAATCCAAATCATCACGTGGAAGACCTGATTGTGTCTTTCATGCCAGCTCCTCTTAGAGCAAATTTATCTTTTGGTAAAGACATCTCATCTCTTACTGCTTTTCAGAGTTTCTTTTTTTTTTTTTTTTCTTTTTTTAGTTTCTGGCAAAACTGTTAGCATGTCCTGGCTGTAGGATAGTGCCAGTGATGAGTTTTTGAACAAATTCAATAAGCTAAATGAGACAGTTGGCAGAGAATTCAATTTGAGTGTGAAAGAACATTTCACTTCCCTTTTCTGTAAGTGACAGGGCAGACTGTTGAGACTCCGTGTATGTCACTGACATTGATGGAAATATCTTACAGCAAACATGTTGTTTTACATTTACATGAAGGAAATTGGTTGGTCTTTGTGACATAAAGCTACTTGCGATAGTGTGGAAATGTTACAATGAAAAGTAGGTGAGTTGAAGTATGCAGTGTGAATCTTTAACAGCAGTGACAAATCGAGAGTTATTTCATTTACTTTAAAAGAGAAAACCTTTGTACATTTCACTTTTGCCAGAGGGGTAAATGGGCATCTTAGAATCCCTGAAAAAAAAAAAAAAAAAGGTAATAATATCTTTCTGTCCCTTGAACTCCAGGGCTTTGCATTACCTGTTCAATAATTCAAGACCTCAGAAAGCCACGTATCTTGCATTTCAATTGGACTCACTTAGTCACAGCTTCTGATTGAATAGAGTAACTATATTCCATATTGCTGGCTAGGTGCGTAGTTTGCCATTACATTTGTTTGTTTTAAGCCCTGAAAAATCATTTGAATTTGGCTTTAAACTTAAAAGTACAATTGGACCGAATTTCAAATAAAATATGTGTGTCTATAACAATAAATCTAGGAAAACAACAATTGTTGTGCGTTTATCTCTCAGCTATCATGAAAAACCTAAATGTAAAGGTAGTTCTATGGTGTTAATGGGACTGCCTCTCACATCATTTGAATGATAAGATTTTATTAGCATGCTATCTTAAATTCATCATAGAAAATTTCCCAATTTCCTGCATTTGTTATTTGCTCAAGATGTTTCTAGGTGGAATTATTTTCATCACTGTATTTCATAAAGAGAACAAGAGTTACATTTGTTATTTAATAGTAAAGATACCATCTTCCCATTAGTGATCAAAATATTTTCATCTGAGAGTGTAATGTACAAATACCATAAATCAGAGGGTTTACAGTTTACAGGCCTTTTGATAGAGGATAACATTCTTACTGAGGTCATGTAAGAGTGATCACAAAGTAATCAATAAATGATTGCCCAACTACAAAATTGTGGCCTGAAAAATGGATCCAAATGAATTTAAATAATCACAGCTCTACTATATTCAGAGGACCTTAATCTTCTTGCTTTGGTTTGAATACCAGAGATTAACTGGCTTTATATTGGTTGTTTTTGATGGTGATCATGAAACCAGTGCCGGAAGCAAATGTCCTTGTGTTTCTCAAAAGAATTTAAAATTCATTGTGTAGATCAGACATTCTGATGCTTTCTGACAGCTCAGAGGAAGTCTATTTGTGTGCATGTGCATGCAGAAAAAAAAAATTAAACCTGTTCAGCTTAAAAACAACAACAAAAGAACCAGTTGGTATGATTGAGGAAGAGGCTGCAATATTTAACCCTTTTATTCTGGGGCATATATGTTTGTGTATTAAAAATGTCTTTTCTCTTTTGCTTGAGGAATTTTGAAATGAACTGGGAAATTTGAGGACCATCAAATTATTGTACCATATGTTTTACTTGCTGAGTTACAATGATCTGGCACAAACTAGAACACTTTAAAAAGTCTCAAAGTTACTGAATTCCATTGAGAGTAGGATAAAATTTTAAAACATAGTTTTTAAATTTATTGAAGAAAGAGAAATCATAATAAATATAATAAAATATAAATGTTTTCTTTTCAACCAAATACCAACATGGACAATTTGGATGGGCATTTTATTTTAATGATACTTAATTTTCAATTAGGATTGTATTTGTAGTGATGTAAAATTGAAATGGACTCTCAGTTGGTTGAATTTGTTTTTATCTTATCTCACAAATATAATATGGAGTAGTAACAAAGATTGATTTATATAATTTACGATTCTAGAAATTTGGATGAAATTTTATGAAATGATTCGTATAATCAACCATTAAGTCACTCTAAGAATTTTATTGGCATCTTAATTGTCATCACAATTAACTCCCCCACATAACCAAAAAACCAAACTCAACACAGTTTCAAAGTAATGTTAAAGCTGGTAAAGATTGCTAGATATGGTGCTAAAAGCCCTAGATACTTCTGTAGTGGGCCCTATTAGTTTTGGTGAGGCTATTTCTTTTTCTTTTTTAAAAAATTTTGTTATTAGTGCATTGTAATCATACATCTTAATGAGGTACAAGCTGGTAGAGGCATACTTGCACACAGCCCAACTTTCACCTTATTCCCTGCCCCCTCCCTCCTTCTCATGTTTGGCTTAGTGATTGACTGTGATATGTCTGTGAATGTACATTATGTGGATTAGGGTGCTTCCCTCTTCCCCACCCCATCACCTTCAGTTAGGTCATCTTCTTTGCTCATCTAAGGTTTCTCTTTTTTCATCTAGAGTCCCTCTTATGACTCACTTTCTCGCTAAGTTCAGCATATTAGGGATAACATCCAATTTTTTATGTTTTGTGACTGACTAATCTCATTTAGCATAATGTTTTCCAGTTCCATCCATTTCCCTGAAAATGACATGATTTTGTTTTTTATGGCTGAGTAAAATTCCATTGTGTACATAACCCATAGTTTTGTAATCTATTCATCTGTTGATGGACATCTTGACTGGTTCCATAGTCTGGCAATTATAAATTGTGCCTATACAAGAGTCAATTAAAGATGGATTAAAGACCTGGAAATCAGACCTTGCAGCTACTTGAAGAGGGTATAGGTCCAACAGTTCAACACATAGGCACAGGCAAAAACTTTCTCAACAAGACTCCAAAGGCACAAGAAATTTTTAAAAAAGATAGATACATGGGATTGCATTAAACTGAAGAGATTCTGTGCAGCAAAGGAAACTATAAAGAATTTCAACAAAGAGCTGACAGAATGGGAGAAAATTTTTGCCAACTACTCCTCCGATAGAGGACTACTATCTAGAATATACAAAGAACTCAAGAAACTCACCACTAAGAAACAAATAACACAATCAAAAAATGAGCAAGTGAACTAAATAGACACTTCACAAAAGAAGAAATATGCATGGCCAGTAAATGTATGAAAAAATGTTCAACATCATTAGCAATCAGAGAGATGCAAATCAAAACTGATATTTCACCTAGCACCAATTAGAATAGCAATTATTAAAAACACAAACAACAGCAAATGCTGGTAGGGTGTGGAGAAGTGGAAACCTTAATACATTGATGGTGGGATGGCAGATTAGTGCAACCACTTTGGAAAACGGTATGGAGGATCCTCAGATGAATGAGAATGAACCTACCACAAGATTCAACAATACCACTTCTGAATATCTCCCCAAAAGAATGGAAACCAAACTATCACACCAATGCATGTGTATCTTTGTACATAGCTGCACAATTCACAATTGGTGAGGCTGTTTCTACAGTGGGACTCATCCTGTAGTGGGTCCTACTAATTGTGACATATGGAGACTTTATTTTATTTTATTTATTTATTTTTTTTGCGGTACTAGGGATTGAACTCAGAGGCATTCTACCTCCGAGCTACTCCCCCAGATCTATTTTTTATTCTTTATATTTTGAAACTGAGTCTCACTAAGTTGTGGAGTGCCTCACTAGGTAGCTGAGGCTGGCCGCTGGCCGCGAACCCGGATCCTCCGGTCTCAGCCTTCCGAATGTTGGGATTACAAGCGTGGGCCACCACGCCCGGCTTATATGGAGACTTTAAATGCATGAATTACTATACACTATATGCCATCATTAAATGGTAATGTTAGTGAAAATACTTTGAGATAAAAAATGCACATATTTTAGTTTTAAATTATATTAATAAAGTTACTTCTAAGTAAAGTAATATTTATAGCTCATTTTGAAATTTGTTGTAATGCCTACAACTCCTACATTTATTTTATTTTATTTTTTTAATTGGTGCATTGTAATCATACATCTTTGTTAGGTACAAGCTGGTAAAGGCATACATGCACACATTTCTCATTTAACCTTTTCCCAATTTCCACTCCACTCCCTTGCCCTCCCTCCTTCTCAGGTTCAGTTGAGTGATTGACTTTGATGTGTTTGTGAAAGTACATCATGTGCATTAGTGTCTCCCCCCCCTCCCACATCACCTTCAGTTAAGTCAACTTCTTTGCTCATCTAAGGTTCCTCTTTCTTCATCTGGAGACCCTCTTATGCCCCATTTTTTCCCTAACACCACATATTAAGGAGAACATATGATTTTTTACTTTTTGTGACTAACTAATCTCACTTAACATAATGTTTTCCAGTTCCATCCATTTCTCTGCAAATGACATGATTTTGTTCTTCTTTATGGCTGAGTAAAATTCCATTGTGTACCTATCCCATAGTTCTGTAATCTATTCATCTGTTGATGGACATCTTGACTGGTTCCATAGTTTGACAATTGTGAATTGTGCAGCTATAAACATAGATACATATGCATAGGTTTGATAGTTTGGTTTCCATTCTTTTGGGTAGATACTCAGAAGTGAACCATATGGTAGGTTCATTCCCACTCATCTGAGGATCCTCCATCCTGTTTTCCAAAGTAGATGCACTATTCTGCAATCCCACCAACAATGTATTATTGTTCCCATTTCTTCATACCCTCACCAGCATTTGTTGTTGTTCCTGTTTTTGATGATTGCCATTCTGATTGGCGTTTGGTGAAATCTCAAGGTAGTTTTGATTTGCATCTCTCTGACTGCTAATGATGTAGAACATTTCCTTATACATTTATTGGCCATTTGTATTTTTTCTTTTGTGAAGTGTCTATTTAGATCCTTTGCCACTTTTGATTGGGTTACTTGTTTTCTTAGCTGTGTGTTTCTTCAGTTCTCTGTGTATTCCAGATGTGTGTTTCTTGAGTTCTCTGTATATCCTAGATATTGGTCCTCTATCAGAAGAGTAGCTAGCAAAAATTTTCTCCCACTCTCTGGACTCTCTGTTGAGGTTCTTGATAGTTTCCTTTGCTGCACAGATGCTCTTCAGTTTAATGCAACCCCATGTATTGATCTTCCTTTGAGTTGCTTGTGCTTTTGGGGTCTTGAGAAAGTTTTTACCTGTGCCTATGTGTTGAAGTGTTGGTCTTATGCCCTCTTCAAGTAGCTACAAGGTCTCTGGCCTGACTTCCAGGTCTTTGATCCACCTTGAGTTGACTCTTGTGCAGGGTGAGAAAGTGGGGTTTATTTCCATTTTCCTGCATATGGTTAACCAGTTTTGCCAACACCATTTGTTGAAGAGGCTATCTTTTTTCCAGTGTATATTTTTGGCTCCTTTGTCAAAAATCAGTTGACTGTAAGCACGTGGGTCTGTTTCTCAATCTTCTATTCTGCTCCATTGGTCTGTGTGTTTGTTTTTGTGCCAATACCATGCTGTTTTTATTACTGTGGCTTTGTAGTAAGAGTTTGAAGTCAGGTATTGTGATGCCTCCTGCATGGTTCTTGTTGCTAAGAACTACTTTGGCTATTCTGGGCTTTTTGTTGTTCCAAAGGAATTTAAGAACTGATTTTTCTATGTCTGTGAGCAGTGACCTTGGTAATTTAATGGGCATTGCATTGAATCTGTAGATCACTTTCGGGAGGATGGACATTTTGATTATATTTATTCTGCCTATCCAAGAGCATGGAAGATCTTTCCATCTTCTAAGGTCTTCATCGATTTCATTTTTCAACTCTTTATAGTTTTCCTTATAGAGGTCTTTTACCTCCTTGGTTAGGTTTATCCCTAAGTATTTTATTTTGGGGGGTGCTATTGTGAGTAGAATTGTTTTCTGGGTTTCTTTTTCAGTGGATTTATGGTTGGCATACAGGAAAGCTTCTGCTTTTTTAAGATTGATTTTGTATCCAGACACTTTGCTGAATTTGTTCGTCAGTTCTATAAGTTTTTTGGTTGACTTTGTTGGGTCTTCTAAGTATAGTATCATGTCATCTGCAAAAAGGGATAGTTTTAATTCTTCTTTCCCTATTTTTACCCTTTTGATTTCTTTCTCTTGCCTTATTGCTGTGGCTAGAGTCTCAAGTACTACGTTGAACAGAAGAGGTGATAATGCACATCCTTGTCTTGTTCCTGGTTTTAGTGGGAACTCTTGCAGTTTTTCCCCACTTAATATGATGTTGGCTGTGGGCCTATTGTACATTGCCTTTATGATGTTTAGGTATGTTCCTTCTATTCTTATTCTCTGAAGTGCTTTTAGCATGAATGGGTGTTGGATCTTGTCAAATGCTTTTTCAGCATCAATTTAAATGATCATGTGATTTTTGTCTTTGATTCTGTTTATGTGGTGAATTCCATGGATTGTTTTTCTTATGTTGAAGCAGCCCTCTATCCCTGGGATGAACCTGACTTGGTCATGGTATATAATTTTCTTGATGTGTTTTTTTTTGTTTTGTTTTGTTTTGTTTTGTGGTACTGGGGATTGAACTCAGAGGCATTCTACCTCCGAGCTAAACCCCCAGCCCTATTTTTTATTCTTTATTTTGAAACCGAGTCTCACTAAGTTGCAGAGTGCCTCACTAGGTAGCTGAGGCTGGCCGTGAACCCGGATCCTCCGGTCTCAGCCTCCCGAATGCTGGGATTACAAGTGTGCTCTTGATGTGGTTTTGAATGCACATTGCTAGTATTTTGTTTAGCATCCTACATCTTTTAAAATCTAAATCTGAATGTCAGAATTTGAAATATTTAATTTAATCTTTATGGACCTTGGTTTGAAAGAAATAATGGCAGTGAAATTTAAATGTGGCTAATTTTTCAAAGCTAGTTTTATTTCATGATTCCCCCTAAAATGCTATCCATTGATTTTTTTTTTTTCTCTGTCAGACCTGACTTTCTGCCATTTGCTGCTTTTGTGGCAACTCATTTTGGTTTGGAGAGTGTAGTACAGATTTCAGATTTATTTACATTTTCAAATATATATATTTTAAGAGCTCTTGCTTCCCAAAACATTTATTTACTTAAAAACAGATACGTAAGATAATTTTAGCTTTAAGGATGGCTTTTAAAATATTTTTTCTTATGGTAAAAAATTATACAGAACCTATACAGTATGCAGTTTGTTAAATAATCTCTGGAGCCCTCAAGAAATTGATTACCATGTGGCCACGAAAAACAGTTGAATAAATGCATCTACTCATATAAAAACATACTCACATTACTAAACAAGTTTGCAAAATTATTTTTGTTTCAACTGTTTTTGTAAGATTTTATATACAAAGTGTGAATATAATAAGATCCAGAAGCAAAAAAAGAAACACATATTTTCAGACTTGGTGTGAACCTTAAAAGAGGTTGTCTCTAGGTGGTGAAAATTCGGGTGGTATTTGTTATTTATATATTTTCTCCTTTATTTATTATTACACACTTTAGCCTAAGAAAACTTGCCATGTTCATTCATTATAATGGCTTTCTAGGATTTTTTCACTGATATGATTACTGTTGTGATAACCTGCTTCTAGACAAATCTTTGAAAAAATTTCTAAAAGTTGATAAACTTTTACCACTTTATATGCCATTTCTAGAATTTTAGTGCTTATTTTCAAATGCCTTGCTAAAACTGACTTGGTAATTTTTTTCTCCGAGTGTGTGTGTGTGTGTGTGTGTGTGTGTGTGTGTGTACATTCATATATGCAGACGCAGGTATATACACGTATAGATACATGTATGTATTCATGTACATGCATACTCACATTTAAAGTGTATAGTATGATAGTACAAACTGTACTGTTTTTTTTAAATACAATTTCTGTGAATACTAGAAAACTACTTATTTATGTACTTATTTGTCTTTTGAGCACATATATATGTGTTTGTGTATATAAATTGTCTGTCTAGGTTTTTTATTATTATGATAACTTTCTTCAGTGTTTCATAATAGTAAGGATTAGTTATTTGATGCATGCTTCACAGTATCCCTATTTATGTAATTTATTTACTTATTTATTTATTTATTTTGGTACTGGGGATTGAGCCCAGAGGCAGTCTACCTCGAGCTACATCCCAGCTCTTTTTTTTTTTTTAAATTTTTGAAACAGAGTCTTGCTAAGTTGTTAAGAATCTCACAGTATTGCCAAGGCTGTCCTGGAACCTATTGTCTCAGTCTCCCAAGTACTAGGATTGCAGGCATGTGTTATTGTGCCCTGCTGTCATTTGCCTTTTAAATCTATTCATATTTCCCGTAGAAAGATATTTATACATAGATTTTGCCTTCAGGAAATGCTTAAGCACACCATCTCAATGGCACACAAGTAGATGTTTCTACCCATATCTATTTAAATCTTTAGTCCACTTGAAAATTATGTTGGCCTATTGTAGAAATGGAGAGATGATTTTTCTAGAATCACATTTGGTAATACAGTATTTCCTATTTACTTGCAATTCTGTTCTTACACTAAAGATCTTAATTATGCTGTGACCAAGCCAGGCTTGGTGGCGTAGGCTTGTAATCCCAGCATTTGGGAGGCGGAGACTGGAGGATCACAGGTTTGCGGCCAGCCTCAGCTACTTAGTGAGGCACTCCACAACTTAATGAGATCCTGTTTCAAAATAAAGAATAAAAAACAGGGCTGGGGGTATAGCTCAGAGGTAGCATGCCCCTGAGTTCAATCCCCAGTACCGCAAAAAAAAAAAAGAAAAAGAAACACGTAGTGTGACCAGTATCTGATTTTTTTTATTTCATGATCTGGATAATTACTAAACCAACAGTGGTATCATACTAATTAAAGACTATAAATTACTCTTACGTGATTATTATTTAAATTTTAGAATATTGTTAAATTACCAAATAAAGCATTGCTATGACATTGGAACAACTTCAATTGAAGGATTAATGTGGTTAAGATATTTTGAAAATCCTCGAATGCACTAACATACACTTAAAAATTTTTTAAATAATTAAAAATTTTCAGTAAAGTAATTTAAAAAACTCTGCATTGACTACAAGTGGTTCTTAAAAGGCCACTGGAAATTATAGAGATTGAAATTCTGACCAAGTTTAAACCATTAGTACTGATTGCCAGTGAATTAGTTTCATTAAAGGTGAAAGAAACTCTCATGTACCCGCCTTTAGTACCTCCCTCCACTGAAGGGATATTAATTCTTTATATTTATTAGGAATCTATTAAGATTCTATTCATAAGAGAAATACTGGGGCACACCAAGTGTTGCAGACTACACTAAGGTTGTGATACAATACACAGGCAGAGTGCAAAGCTTGCTCCTGGCCTGAGGAACTTATTCTCTATTTAAGTCATACTGAAGAAAAAAATGTAATTTTTAACTGGTATATCTATGTCCAATCTTGTATGGATTGTAGAATGATTAACTCTCCTATCCAGGGAAATTCAACCTGAAGATAGTATACCACTAAATGGAAATAAGATTCGAGGGATTGGGGAGAGAAGTTATAAATTCATTTTTCAAACAAAAATATTCACTGACAAGTAAGATCTGACTCTCAGTTTTAGGTAGGCAAAATGAACAAGAACTGCTACCAACATTGGTTTCCAAGAACCTCTATCCTGTGAAGCAAAACCTATTTATTTCTTTCTATTATCTACTTAACTAGAGAGTCATAAAAAATAAAGGCATTAATTGACATTGAATAAGGAAAATCTAAAAACCATAGTAATCAGAACAGATACATGTATAGATACGGTGGTTGATTGGGCTTCATTATCTTTTTTGCAAAAGGGTTAAGTAATTTTGTTCCATTGTCCCAGATATGGAATAGCTATTAAAACTTAAGTTGCACAACTAGTGTACCACTTATGGTAACTTTGAAATAATTATATTTTTAGAGGTCTATTCTTTTGAGAAATGTAATGGGTTAATGATTAGAGCATTTGAGTATATATATGCATATACATAATACATATAGGAGTATATAAGCTCTAGATTATGATTTCCAACCTATTTTAATGCACCTGTGTCAATTTCATTGAAATATTTGCAAAATTGAAAACTTGAGACTTAATGGGTTAAATGATACTCATCTACCTTATGTTTTCTAAATCTCTGTTCATTTTTTGATGTAAGATAAAAGAGGACAACACTGCTCTGTTTAGCATCTCACATTCTATAGCTGCAGATTAACTTTAGATCCACTTTTGTCTCTTTGTGGTGAATTTTTATTTTGATAGCCTCCATCTGGCATTGATCTGCATTCTTTTTGTGGTCTGATTACCAGACATGAATCACAGAATAAAATGTCTCTTCTGTCTTAAAAGACTGGGAGAAATTACCTTTCTAGATTCTGTTCTTTTTTATATTTATTTAAATTATCTGTTTAAGGAAAAATAAAAAGAGAGAATTTATTTAGTATTACAGACAACTGAGAGCAGTCAACATAACCATGCTCATTTAATTTCTCTTACTAACCATACATAACTAGGTTGATTCATTAATTTCATTTCTTTTCTGATAATACTTGGTATTTATCCTAGTACCCCTTTAAACTATTTAAAGGTAATGGTTATATTAAGACTTTGCATTGCAAGAAACAAAAGCTTTATATAATCTAATTAAAAAAAAAAGATCTCATGTAACTGTGACTGATGAGGATAAGGTCAGTTCAGGTGAAAAAGAATCTGTGGCTGAACAACATCAGTATTCTCGCTATCTACTTTGACTTGATTCTCTTCTCACTAGGGAAGAACTCATTTTCTCCAATTACTTATGTAATTACGGGTTTCCCAGATGATCTAGGGAAGATGTTTGCCTGCATATAGACATAAACATCCTTATGGCACTGTGTTCTTGAAGGTAAGGAGTCTCTTCCACCCCTGGCTCCAACAACTTAGATCTTGAGGATCATCCTAGTGTGTGAGCTATTTGTCCATTCATGCTCAGATCTAGTCTCTGAATATTTAGTTTCCCAGTTTCCATGCCTAGAAGCATGTCTACTGGGTTCAGCAAATAAGAGGCTTTGGAGGGATAGAGGAAGGCAGAAAGAAAGGAGACATCAGAATATTTCTACCCACTTATCCATGGTTTGGGTGATATTTTCAATGGCTGTTAACATCTCCTTCAGGGGCTAGCTGTTACTGTAATGGCCCTCCTTATTGGTTCCAGCCCACATATAGCAACCTCTCCAGGGATCTGGCTTCCCCAGGCAGTACCAGCTCCCGAACTCTGATAATACACATCACTTATTTCTTTTTCTCCCATCCTGAGGGATGCTGGTACCTTCCTACAATTGCTAACCTCTGAGTTTCTTTGCTTTCCTTACTTTGTTTAGTATCTTAGCTCTTTTAATACCCTTGTTACTAGTTCTCTGTATGTGATTCCCTCCATTAAACCACCTGGGCATAGACTGTTATTTGAACTGGTTCCTGACCAATAACCCTACATGGATCACATGTCTTCCACTAAACCAGTGATCTTCCACTAAACCAATCACCGTGGCCAAGTTATGAAGTCCTTTGATTGGCTATATCTTGTGACTGTCCACTCTTGTGGCAATAAGAAAAGAGATATATAGTATGTTACAATAAAAGATGGGAGAAAGAAAACGATGGCTATCATAAAGCAATTCATTTTGTACAAATAGTTAATACTCATGAAGAAGATCTAAAGTAAGTTTTTGATATTTTTTTTTTCAGTACTGGGGATTGAACCCAGGGGAATTCTACCTCCAAGCTACACTCTCAGCCCTATTTTATTTTTTATTTTGAAACAGGGTCTCACTAAGTTACAGAGAGTCTCACTAAGTAGCTGAGGCTGGAGGTGAATCTGTGATCCTCCTATCTCAGTCTCCCAAGTGCTGGGATTACAGTACTGTCCAGGATAATAATGAAGGTAGGTATTGTAGGCTGTTTAATTAACTAAAAGTTGAGCTACAAATGCTCTGAAGATCTCCCTGTTTTATTCCTGTCAGTGGATACTGCTTTTCCTTTTTTTAGGGCTCGTTTCTATTTTTTGCAGCTCAGTATGAAAGTACACTGACTAACTTAGTCTTCAATTTAGCTGTGTTCCTAGGACCATCTGTAAGAGTTTATGAATTTCCTGGGAATGTGATCCATTCTAGCAGCAATTCCTTGCTCTCTTTGTGAGAGTAAGAAATCCTGCAATTAATTTCATATTTAAGTGTTGATTTTTATTTGAAAATTTGTGGACCCAGTGCCCCCAATTATTCTGTATATTAAAATTGAGGCATGAATGATTCTTTTTTGCAGACATACATTCTCAAGTAAAAGCATAAATATCTTCCTTTCACAGAATTTGTTTAATATTTCTTCGTGGTTTATTTTTTGTTTTTTTGGCTTGACTTTTCACTCTTATTTCTCTTTGTCCTTTATCTACCTCTTCCACTGTAGATAACTGTTTTTGACAACCTAGTTGATATCCTTTCATATTTTAATATGATATAAATATATACATAGTCTCATGACGGCATTTTTTTTTTCAGAAAAGTGAATCATAAATGTTTCTGCATCCTAATTTTCTCACTGGATAACACTACATGAAAATTCCCAAAGTTATTAGCAATAGCTCTGTTTCATTCTTTTAATTACTACATAATAGTTTAAGGGATGGACATAACCGTTTAGTCAATCTATCCCTTTGGGAGTTGATTTTTCTCAGGATAATGTTTATGCTAATGTGAACAAGGCTGTAATGCATATTCTTTTAAAAATGTCCATATCCAGGTGTAATGGTATGTGCCTATAATCCCAGTATTTGAGAAGCTGAGATGGGATGGTCACAGGTTCAAGGATAGCTTCAGAATTTAGCGGGACCTTTAGCCCTTTAGCAATCTAGGGAGACTCTGTCTCAAAATAAAATTTAAAAAGGATTGGGGATGCCGGGCGTGGTGGCGCACGCTTGTAATCCCAGCATTCGGGAGGCTGAGACCGGAGGATCCGGGTTCGAGGCCAGCCTCAGCCACCTAGTGAGGTGCTCCGCAACTTAGTGAGACTCGGTTTCAAAATAAAGAATAAAAAAATAGGGCTGGGGGTATATCTCGGAGGTAGAATGCCCCTGAGCTCAATCCCCAGTACCGCAAAAAAAAAA
>PVLC010039220.1:0-14386 GCA_004027655.1 Graphiurus murinus
GCGGTACTGGGGATTGAACTCAGGGGCATTCTACCTCCGAGCTATACCCCCAGCCCCATTTTTTATTCTTTATTTTGAAACCGAGTCTCACTAAGTTGCGGAGTGCCTCACTAGGTAGCTGAGGCTGGCCGCGAACCCGGATCCTCCGGTCTCAGCCTCTCGAATGCTGGGATTACAAGCGTGCGCCACCACGCCCGGCATGGACATGCATTTCTTTAAGCAAAATAACTCTGAAAAATAAAATGCTCAGCTTTGAGAGAGTGCTTTATCATTTGGAAGCTATTGCCAATGACAGATCACAGGCATGCAAGGTTTAATTAGTTGGACTCACAGACCCAATGTGAAAATCAAATTCGCTGCCTGGGTACAAATCTAAGGCTTCCGCTTTACATGAGCTGTCCAAGGATGACCTTGCTGACCCTTCTTTATCAGCAAGAACTCAAAAGAATGATACCTGCAAGGTGTACCCGGGCTCGCACTGGAAGGACAGTACGTCGTTCACCATGTACCGATCTCCAATCTTGATGCCATTGCTGGGCAGGGCTGGTTCTTGACACGCAGAGAGACCCACAGCTGTAGAAACCCAAGGACAAGCAGCGGGAATTAGGGACTTCAACAGCTTTCCTATCATTTGAATAGTAAGAGTTGACCCCCCCCCATCCATGCCATTGCTCTCCTGCTGTAGAAATAAGCCAAGGCTATAAGATTTTCTCTTGTTGTGCTACCAAAAAGTCTTCAAGCAAACTTTAAATCAAAGTTATGAGCTAACTCTTAAGTATTACTTTAGTTAATTTCCATTATGCAGTAAATCAATGCTTTTATTTAGATAATAAAGTTTGTCACTTGCACATTTAATATAAAACACCCCACTTTCAGTACACAATTATACAAATGTGTCCTTCAGAAATTATGTTTTCTATTAATGCATAACTCTATGAGATCGCTCCCTTGCCTTCTGTTTCTCATGCATACTTAGCGGTCTTTATGAAAAAATGTTAAGTGTGAGTCTGAGAATCTATCCTTCCAGGAAAAGACAATAGAAGAAATGCTTTATGTTCATCTCTGGCTACATCTTTTTTCTCTCTATCTCTTAATGACAACAAAAAATTTTCATGAACAGTCTGTTGTTAGGCAAACAGGATAATATTGATGACCCTGAGGCTGTAATCTAGCACTTTTCTAGACCAGAATTTCCTTCATTTAAGGAACTCACAGATTAAAAGCAAAGGAATACATCATATAATATTGGAATTCACTCTAAAATATCAGATGATAAATTAACTCCAAGTATTATTTAACACTGAGATCTCCCTGCACAAATTATGATGATAAAAATAAAAATATGCAGCTATGGTGTCTTATAGAATGAAAATGTAATATAATTGGCCAAAGGGTACAGTCTTTCAGTTACAAGATGAGCAAGTTCTGAGGACCTAAAGTGCACAGCAGGGCTGATGGGCGTTGTTCATTCAATTAAAAGTGCCTTTGTAATGGCACCAAAGGCTTGCTGATTACAAATGACGTCTTCCATCCTCTCAATGTGTCTTGAAGGAACAACAGACTCCCTAGATGAAATTGGCATGCAATTCTTCTTGCAACCTTGGTTTTATACTGCAGTTCTGGTACTTCAGAGGAGTATGCATGGATTTGTCAGGTTGGCTAATGGGCTTAGGCTCTGAAGGTGGCTGGGGTGGGGTGGGTGGTGAGGACATTAGCTACTTCAAGGAAAAAGGCCAGTAGAAACTAAGAGAGCAGGTCTAGCAAAAGCAGCTGCCTCAGTGGTCTCAACACACCAAGAGACCACAAGCTGCCAGCTCCACTGACAGTGCTGTGTGCATTGCACCAGATGTATTCCATTGTCCCTTCAGATTTCACCTAAGAACTACACAAGTTCAAAGATAAGGATAGAGAAGTTCAAGAGGAGCAGTAGCGAGCTTGATCCCCAGTTTGCGGAGTGCTCAGGCACAATGGTGCTGAGTCTAGTCTCCTGGAATCCAGACACGGAGTTCTTGGAGATGTCACAGAGAGGACAAGGGAAAGATAGCTCTGCCTCACTAGTGACCACTGTGCCAGGTGCACACAGCTCTGGTCCTCGGAGCCGGGCGCCCTGCGTGCGATCCAAAGCAAAAGGCAGAGTCCAGCTGTACGGGTAGATGAGCCCTGTCTCATCTGCTTCTCTGGGATGATGCTAAGTTCCCTCTCCTCTTTGAAGTAGAGTCTGAGGGTCGAGCCCATCCCTGACTTTCTACAGATGGCATCACCTTCCCCTACACCGAAAAGATGGGGTGGAGAACAGAAAGTGTCCTCCTCACACTAGGGGGAGCGTCCACTTGAGGACTCTGGGCCAGGGTGTATACTGGCTGCACAATTTCAAGCCATAGAAACGTTGATTTTACTCTGAGATAAGTAGGTGGGAGGTGTGTCACAAAGCTTCCTAAGTCGAACTAGATTTTTCCCTCAATGTATTTTTAAAGTATAAAACACCATTTGCATTAATCAGCAATATGTCTTATTCCTAGCACAGACTTTCAAGCCATTTGGGCCTTTTTGTAGAAAACAAAACTGATAAATATGAAAAAATACAATCACACAGGCCTTTAACTTGTCATGTTAATATCAGTTTAAAATCTCTCTCTTTTTAAACTTTGGAATATCAATGCAACTACAGTTAAATTCTACCCTTTTTTTTAGTTTTTTCCTACTGCAAACGAGCTGTAGAAAGTTGTATATTATTTAGCTATTTACTTTCCTCTGAAAAAAATACATATAAGTATTTTAGACATAAAATTTCTAACTAGAATTCACAATGCTAAAACTGTGGACATTTAGAAGCTGGGCATGGTGGTGCATGACCTGTAATCCAGGTACTTGGGAGGATGAGATAGAAGGAAAGCAAGTTCAAGGACAGTCTCAGGGATGGAGTGACACTCTCAACCTAGTGAGATCCTGTTTCAAAAACAGA
The DNA here is from genome assembly GCA_004027655.1 of Graphiurus murinus. Lineage (NCBI taxonomy): Eukaryota > Metazoa > Chordata > Mammalia > Rodentia > Gliridae > Graphiurus > Graphiurus murinus. The sequence goes on from PVLC010039220.1 coordinate 2,963, forward strand.
ATCATAAAAAAGGTCCTGGAGTTAGAGCTCAAAAGTAGAATGTCCCTGGGTTCCATCCCCAGCACCACACACGCAGAAAAATTGCTGGACATTTTCGATGCGCTCATATACGTAAAATTACCATCAGATTTAGAATGTAAAAAGAGAAGTTTTTAAACCCCATGAATCTAGCCTGTGAAAGGAAAGAATAAGAAACAAAGCCATTAAAAAAGATGAGTGTCCTAATTTGGCCAAAAATATATTTTAATGGCTTGACCTACCACTGATCATAAAATGTGAAAGTTATGAATCAGACTAGAACAATAAGTTTCATCAGGCTCTGGACTTTATTGTAGCCATTCCTCTAATTCCATCAGGAAAACTTCAGAGAATAGTCCACTTAAATCTTGTAAATGAAAATGATTCTAAAACACACGATAAACATGCAATTTTTATCAAATTCTTAGAGCAGGATAAAAAGAGCCTTTCTAGATATTAAAACCAAAGCAACTTCGGGCGAGTTTTCTCAACTTAGCATTGTCCTCATTTCTACTGGCTCAGTATATGGTTTTAAAACCTCACAATTAAGCCGGGCGTGGTGGCGCACGCTTGTAATCCCAGCATTCGGGAGGCTGAGACCGGAGGATATGGGTTCGCGGTCAGCCTCAGCTACCTAGTGAGGCACTCCGCAACTTAGTGAGACTCGGTTTCAAAATAAAGAATAAAAAAAAATGGGGCTGGGGGTATAGCTCGGAGGTAGAATGCCCCTGAGTTCAATCCCCAGTACCGCAAAAAATAAATAAATAAAAAAAAAAAAACCTCACAATTAAAACAAAAATAAAACTATATGGTGTTCTGACTAGAGAGCTCAAAACATAAATATAATAATCAAAAAGAGGAAAACACACCTAATGGACAGTCACAAGGTTGGGGCATTTGGCAAAGGGAAACAAGTCCAAATACACGCTCTCGTATACATGCATGCATATGCACACACAAGTTCAACACATAGGGAGATCAGAATCTTCCTTGTGGAATACAAAAACTATCCCTTTTTTTGTGTGGTGGTAGTGGGGATTAATTCACAGACATTCTACCTCTACAGAGCTATACCCATTCTTATTTTTAAATGAATGCATTTATTTATTTATTGGTACTGTAATTGAAACCTGGGGCATTCTATCTCTGAGATACAACCATAGTCCTATGTTTTTTGTTTTTGTTTTTTTGTTTTTTTTTTTTTTTTTGAGACAAGGTCTCACTAAGTTGCAGAGTAACTCTCTACATTTCTGAGGCAGGCTTTGAACACAGGGAACTCTTGTCTGTCTCAGCCTCCCAAGTATGGGGATAATAAAATGTGAGTCTCCATGCCTAGCTCTATCCATTCATTTTGAAAAGAAAAAATATCTTGTCCGCACTACAGACGGTCCTTGACTTATGATGGTTAAATTCAGGACATTTGACTTTGCAATGGTGAGAAAGCAATATACACTCAGTAGAGACTCTGCTTTGGATTTTTAACTTGGATTTAACCCGGGGTAGCAATACTAGGTAAGCATTTGCTGCAACACTTAAAGTGACGAGGATCCACAGCTCTGGTTAGCTAGAAGTCAGGAGGGTGAATAACTGATGGCTGCAATGAGGTGTTACAAAGCTGTGATGTGGCACAGGTTGGGTAAATCACATGCATGTTTTTAATTTAAAATACTTTCAACTTACAGTGGACTTCTCAGATATAGCCTCATTTTAAGTAGAGGAATACCTGTAACTAGTGAAAAGATTCCTTTGAAGAAAACAAGTAGATGAAAATTCTTCTCTGTTATATACATCTGGACATGCTACACCATAACACAGAAATGTTTATAATTTCCTCCTCTTCCCCCTCTTCCTCCTCCTCCTCCTCCTCTTCTTCTCCCCCCACTTTTTTTTGGTGAACCTAGGGCTTAAACTCAAAGCATTCTACCTCCAAGCTACACCCCCAGCCCTTTTTATTTTTTTATGTGGATACAGGGATACAGGGTTTTTCTAAGTTGCTGAGAATCTCACTAATTTGCTGAGGCTGGCTTCACATCTGTGATCCTCCTGTCTCAGTCTCCCAAGTACTGGGATTATAGGTGTGCACCACCATGCCTGGAAAAAAATTACAATTTCTATAAACTCACAATGTAAAAATTGCATTAAGGATTAGACTATGTGCTGAAAAACAGTGAAGGGAATCACAGCGTCATAGAGGAAGGGCTCACGTACATCTGACAAGCAGGAAGTGGAGCTCAGTACTATGATCAGGTAGACATAGGCATACCTGTGTTACCTGGGCCACCCAGGCTTTTATACTGCCTTATCCAATACGTTAAAAATCATAACAAGAACAAATTTTTCTACAGAGAAAACTCCATTCATAAAATTGTAAAGAAACCCCTGTTGTATTTCTTGTCTAGGAAGTTCCGAGTGTGCATGGCCCTAAAAGACTTTGTCTTATCTAAAACTGTTGTCAGATTCAACAAACATAATAAATCCTATTCATATTCCCTCTGTTTATTACATGATAAGGTCTCTTCAAAGCATGAGATTGTGTTTCCAGTATCAAGGGAAGTGATAAAATACACCTGTAAGAAGCTGAGCCCTGTCTCTCTCTGGGGATTGCGAACATTACCATTTCAATGGCACAGACTCATTCTGCAGCCTGTTCTTCCATTCCGTTAACTTCTGGGGTCCAGAGCTTATTTGATTACTGGATGAACGTGGTATATGGAGCAACCATTAATAACACTGGGAAGGAGTGCTCTGTAGAAAGCTTGGGAGCAGTGATTCAGCCTGGTTTTCTCACTCATAAGAAAAGGCCAGTGATTTGTCCAAGGTCACAGAAACCAGATACGACTTGACCTGTTCTTGCACCCAGCTCTCCTCTATCACACAGCACAGCCCTGTCCGCACACCAGCACACCAAGGTGAGAGTCTGTTCTGGGGAGGTACAGAATATCCCCTGCAGAGCTCACTTATTCATGTTTGGAGCTGATACAATGAGGTCATGAGGGCTGCAATCTCATCCCTGTGTAGAACCACTGTGATGGATTTACTGGATGGTAATCTGAGCAGGTAGGGTGGGGCTGACAAGGAGCCTCCCCAAGGGGCGTGGCTTTAAGGACTGTGCTGAGGCTTTGAATCCTCTTGCTTACTGGCTTTCTGCTTCCAGCCTCTGCCATGGGAGAGCTTCCTGCCTCTGTGTCCTGAGCACCACAGATCCTGGCCTCACCTGGGCTGAAATTGGAGTCTCCAAAAACTGTGAGCAAATCGGTATTTCTTAATCTACATTGTGTGGTCAGGCTTTTTGGATTACAACAGTGAGACAGGTGATCAAAATCACATTCTAACACCCCTAACACTGAACATGGTGAAGATATCTGAAGGTGGGGCTTTTGGAAGGTGATTTTGGCTTGACATTGTGAATGTGGGACTAGTCCTCGTGATGGGTCAGCGGCGTTACATGAAGAGAGGAGAGAGGAGACAGAGAGAAAGAGAGTGCCCCCTCCCCCCATCATGCATAGCCTGAGAAAAGCCATGTGCCGACACCTTGTGAAATCCAGTCCTCACCAGGAAGCTAACCTGCCAACACCTTGATCTTGCGTCCCAGACTCCAGAACTGGGAAGCAACCACCTGTTGCTTAAGCCTCCTACCCACAGTGTCATGCTATGGCAGACAGACAGACGGACACCATCAGAACATGCCATGTACCTCACACACAAGATACGGTGAGCCAATGTACTGATGCTGGATTAACAATGTGTAAAAAATGACAAATGTGGTCAAAGAAGCATTTTGCCTAAGTAACAACGTGTTTTCATGTTTTTTTAATTAATAAAGAACTAATGTTATGAAATAGGTTGTTCCTTTTTTTGTGTGTGATACTTCATCATGCTCTCTCACTGACCTATGCATTCAAACTGTTTATGTTTTATTATTTTTAGTATGTTTTGTGATATTAAAGGTTGAATCCAGGGGTATTCTACCTCTGAGACACACCATAGCTTTATTTTATTTTATATTTTCAAACAGGATCTTACTAAGTTGCTGAGGCTGGCCATGAACCTAAGATCCTTCTGTCTCAGCCTCCCACACACTGGGATTCCAAGCACCTACCAGTGCATCCAGCTACTAACTTTTATTTTGATACAGGGTCTCACTAAGTTGCTCCCACTGGTCTGGAACTTGTGATCCTTCGGTCTCACAAGTGATCCTTCGGTCACGGGGATTACAGATGTGTACCACCATGACCAGAAAAATAGGATGTTCATTAGTAATACACTCATTTCAATAAGTCAGCTCCCCCACAGACACGTTATGAAACATACTCCTCCCTTGCTGTGGAAAGTGAAACACTTGATTTTGTACAGGGACACGGGGTGCTGAGGCACAACTGCTTGGTGTAATTGTTTTATTTTTTAAGAATGAGAATGACCCTACAGATATATCTCTGCCAGTCATCATTGCCACAGGGCTATTTAACTGAAATACTAGTAGCCAAATTCCACTTAGAATGTATAGAGAGACATATGGTTCAGAAAGCTCAGACCATTAGATTCTGTTATAATTTCTAAAGGTCAAATATTACACTTCAACTTTTCCTCAATTACACAAAAATAAATCTAACTGTACATGCATTTATTGTACTTTCCAGGGCTTCTTAGTAAAAGAACCATTATGGTTTTTTTTTTTTTTTTTTTTTTTTTTTTGGTGGTGGTACTGGGCATTGAACTCAGGGGCATTCTACCTCTGAGCTATACCCCCAAGCCCTATTTTTTATTCTTTATTTTGAAACTGAGTCTCACTAAGTTGCAGAGTGCCTCACTAGGTAGCTGAGGCTGGCCACGAACCCGGATCCTCCGGTCTCAGCCTCCTGAATGCTGGGATTACAAGCGTGCGCCACCACACACGGCTTGAACCATTATGTTTTTAAAATGATGATAAAGTTGGTCTTTTTGAAGTGTTTTCAAGTAGTTTGTGTATCAAATATAAAAAAAAATATTGAATAAAGTATAGACAACTAATACATGTGACTAAATGTATACTTCATGAAACTTTTATACTGATGTGTTTTCTTATTTTTTCATAAAGGTTAGCAAATATAAAATATTCATATTTAATACTCAGTAGTCCCAATGACCAGATACTGACCAAATCAAGATAAATTAGTGGAATAATGTCATTTTAGTATAACTCACACATAATTTTCATGATTTCCTTTGTTTTAATGCTAAGTGAATTTAACAAGCAATGTCACATGGACCAAAGCCAGGCATGGCAGGCATGTCTATTTCTATGTTATTTTATGACTCTTAAAAATGCTGACTTATGTTCGTCACATGTGTATACACAAACACACACACACACATACACACACACACACAAATACTGAAAATTCAGGCTAAAGAAATTAGAAAAGAGATTTAAAAAGTATCAAACCTGGAAAACCAGAGGTACAATTTTCTCTGTTCATAGACAACACACTTTTATATGTAGAACATTAAAACTCTGAACTTTTTATATGTAAAATATTTAAACGCTGAACTCATTAAAATGAACACACAGAAATCAGTAAGATTTGTGAATGCACACCCCTCCCCCAACCAGGAGAGCCTAGTAAAGATCGTTTTCAACATGCTCATGCATCACCTGCATCAGCATAAAATACAAAGCAGTTCCTAAATATGTAAAAATAAAAAAGTGTTCATACGTTAAAATAGTTAATTATGTAAGATTTCATTTAGGATGGAAATATCAAAAACAAGATATTATCACAGCTTTTTCCTTGATCTCTTTGAAGCATTCTTCCCCAATTAAGCATTGTCACCTAGTAATTAATTCACGTGAAAACAAACAAGCAACACCATTTGTTGAGTTTTACAAGAAGATCAAAGAAGAGAGGTGGTATGAGGAGGGAGGGCAACATTTTCTAAAATCCCAGCAACCAACAACCACTTAGGATTTAAAGGATGTGAAGAACAACTCTAAATGTTTACTCATAGTCAGGCATTAAGGCACATACCTGTAAATCCCAGTATTTGTGAGACTGAGACAGGAAGATCACAGGTTTGAAGCCAGCCTCAGCAACTTAGTGAGTCTCTCAGAAACTAAGTGAGACCCTGATTCCAAATAAAATATAAAATAGGGCTGGATGCCTAGCTCAGAGGTAGAATGCCCCTGGGTTCAATCCCCAGTACCATACACACATAAAAAACTAATCATAAAACCACTAGGTCAAGTAAATGTGAATCACCAAATATTTGAGTATTAATACAAGTTTCATTTGAATAAAAATCTCCCCTATTTCTCTGTCATACCTCCATAGACATATATCCACAAAGGGACCTATTTTCAGACATCTGAACACTTGTGCGCTGGTGTGAATGGACTGAATGAAGAAGACAGTCTGTTCAGTCGTCACTGCTTGGCAGAGATCATTGCAGTCAAACAACAAATTTCATGGTGGATTTCTAAGACCTTCTTACTTCCCCACTCTCCGTATCTGCTGCCTTCTCAGACCTCCCCATCCTGCACCTCATGGCTGATCTCTACTCAACAATTAACACAGTCACACAATGCGACTGATGGAAAGTCTTCAATGACTGCCACTTCTGGTCATTCATCCCAGGGCTCAACACGAATTCCAGAGTCACTAGCCTTCTGGGCCATGTCTGGTGTGGCCCTCCTCCTCCCTTGCTGCTGGCCTGGCTTGCCCTGCCCCAGCATTCCTAGCTTCCCAAGCGTGGCAGTGCTTCCCGCCGTGGGTCTTCGTCATGATATTTTCCTTGGGCCACAGCATATTTTCTGAAGTCTTGGTGGCTAGCTCCTCTTTCTTTCACCTGTCTTTCAAGGAATTCTTTCAACCTGATGCATCCCTGCCATTTGTCACCATGGAGCCTGTTGCTGGGTTCTAATACGCTCCGTGTAGTCTGCAGGTGAGGCATTTAATATGATGCCAGCAGAGACCATGCCAGTCTTGTTGTCTTGCTACTACTTGACCTCCAGAGCCCGGACACAGAAGAGGTGTGCAAATAGTTGGTGATGTGTGTGTACCACAATACAGGTAAGGGGAGCAAGGATATGGTGGGGGCAATCTCCTCCAGCGGAGATGACAAAAGGCCCCTGTGCACGCTTGGTGATAGTCATTCCAAATGCACAGTGAACACACACACACACACACACACACACACACACGGAGCCCCACTGAGGCCCGGGAGCAAGTGTGGAGATGAAGACTGTGGTGTGTGGAGCCTTCCTCTTGAGCAGGCTGTGTTCCCTGACATGAGTCAAGTGAGAGAGGCAGTGAGGGTTATTTCAGGCTTTATGAGTCTCTGGAGTAGGAAGCAGGAGACAGCCATCACAAGGAAGCAGAGAGGTCCTCTCCGTCCCATCACTTGGGGAGAAAGTCACCGAAAGAATGTTTGAGGAAGGAATGTGCATGTGTATGACCCTTGTGACTTAAATTAATACTGCTGTGTGTGTGTGTGTGTGTGTGTGTGTATGTGTGTGTGTGTGTGTGTGTGTGTGTGTGTGTGTGTGTGTGTATGGCACTTGGAGTTGAACCCAGGGGCATTCTACCTGAGCTACACCTCCAGCCCTGTTTTGAAATAGAGTCTCAATAAGTTGTGAAGGGCCTTCCTAATTTGACAAGGCTGGCCTCAAAACTGTGATCTTCCTGTCTCAGTCTCCCAAGTACTGTGATTACAGGCATGCACCACCATGCCGGACTAAACTAATACTCTTTTAAATCCCAAAACATCATAGGTGGCAATACCGATTTAATCTAAGTCTTTTGTGCTACTTCCAACACAAAAATAAACATTTAATGCCTAATTCAATCTATAAACCATGGTCCTTGATATGGTTAGAGTTAGTAGAGAGAGGCAGACAGGAATCATGACTGATTAATGTGCATGAAGGTGAGTTTGGTAGGATGGAGGTATTTTTATTTTATTTTTTTTTGTCAAACTACAGAATTAAAAGGTCTAAGAAGATTTATTTTATATAAAATATTTAGAGAAAATTCTATGGATCGAATAATGATGGCTACAGAAGTAATATATATGAAAGGACTTTATGTGAAGTGGTCAGGAAGACAATTTCATTATAACACTGAAGGAGCTTCAGATATGGAAGGGTCCCTCTGTAGGGGTACTGAGCTGTCAACCCAGAGGCCCAGGGTGCAGTGACGGCCTATGCTGTCCAACTTCTCCTTTCCTGGGATGTTACTCAGGTTCACCATCTCAATTAAGAACATCATTAGCACCATTAGTGTAATATTAAGAAACATTATACATGCATTAATAATTTGCATGCATTAGAATCACAGAGTGATAATCTGAATTGTCAGTGTTGCTATGATAACATCCTACCAAAGTGCTTAGTCTTTTTTTTTTAATTTAAAAAGATATCAGACATTTCCCAGAATTCCAACCCTCATGGAGATTCTTCCTTCTGATTGTTTGTTTTGAAATAAAGTCACAAAGGAGATGAAGCATACTTAATCACTGAAAACAAGCACCAGGGAGAGTATTATAAAAGCACATCCATAGCAAACATGACTCTAAGACATTAATAGTCTGTTGACCACCAACTTAGCCACCTGCAGAAATCAATGCAGTTAAGTACGTTGCATCCCCAACAGTAAATCAAAAATTGATATGTGGTTGTCAGGTAAAGACCACTTTTGCATTTCCTAGAGAACATTTTTTGAAGATTACTGCAAATAACTTTCAGAATACTAAAACAAGGAATTTCTAAACTATTCTCTAAACTAATTACCATATTTTTTTAAAAAGAATTATGTAAATAAACCCTACTTGCTTTTTTCCTTTTTTCCTTTTTTTTTACTTTCATTGCCATCAAATTCTCATGTTACTGGACCACTATTCAAAGAGGAATAACTTGTGTTTTGTGAATTGGGAGACATGGCTCTTGTACTGCAAGTAGTTTATCTACTTACTAGCCTTTCATGGGAACTTTCACCTCTATGCACTCTAGGAATACTTCTTAAGTCCCCTAGTTTCCAAGTAGGGATGCTGATCAGATGCTGCCTCCTGAGGAGGGCAAGGAGAAGAGGAGGAAGGCTTCCTACAGAATCACATCTTCATGCTCTGTCTCTATGCCACATGCGGGGGCTAACTGGGCTAGAATAAGCATGGAAACCTTTGCCTGGGGTCAAGTATACTGACTCAGTTGATTCATGATATTAACTTTGGATTGATGCTAGTAGGTGAGTTGTTGGGTGGTTCACCACAGACCTAGAACATAAACATCGAACTCAGCAAAATAGAAATATATATAAGCTCAGTCACAAGCACAGTTAAATTTCAGAAAGCCTCCAACATCCAAAGTATGATTATTGAACAAGCACTATCCTATGTAAAAATCAGAATAAATGGTTTATATTGCAAGTCATTTGTAAATAGATCCTCCTGCTCATAGTTTATCTGTATTGTAAATCTACCTTAAATTTAATTCTACAATGTGTCTGAGTAACTGAGAAATTTTTCACGGTTATAATGAAATTTATATCACTCCTTAAGTGTTCGGTGTGAGTTAGACAGATGATTGATAAATACATTATTTCACTTAAGAACAAGCACTCAAGAAACACTTCTCAATGGTTAACCTAAATAACATTTTTAGCATTCACGTAACTATTCTTAAACTAGAGCAATTTAAAACCTCTAAAACCCCCAGAGTAATTTTGAAGCCTACAAGAGCAATTTTAAAACCTCTAAATTAAAACAAAACAAAAAAAACTTGAACTAGTGCAATTTAAAAATCGCATCCACCTGAGATGTAGGGATGTAGAAATCTGCAAAATGAAACATTTCTCCCACTTTAACAATGAAAACCAGCTAAACCACACAATCGTAACTTTTGTGAGTCCATCAGAGGGCTAAAGCTGCAGGTACCCAGGTGACCTCAATCTAAGGACAAGCCCCCAGGGAGGGAGGAGGTGCCAGGTGTCCCTGGGGCTGAGCATAAGAGCCAAGAAGATGCTGTGAAACAGATACCTCGATCTGAGCACGAGACAGAGCTTGGGTCTCGTGTGGCTCTGAGAGCCAGAAAGAGGGCTACTTTCTCTCCACGAACCCCACTGAGTGGTTGGGAAACAGCACCCTCAGTTCAGGGCTCTGTAGGGGACAAGGAAGGATACACCGTGCACTTCCCCACGCTGTCACGCTTAGAAACATGAGCCTTAAGTTCCTAGAGAGGAAAAGCAGAACCTTCACCTTGGGACAGGAGAACCACCACGCAGGCAACTTAGGAGAGTGAAGTAAAAGATATTTTCCAGATCTGGAGACATGGCAGGAGAGCCAGCCTGAGCTTGGGATCCTGTGTTAAATCCAAGACAGAGGTCTCCTTGCACTGGAGACAGACAGAAGATGTTCTCCCAAGGCTGTCAGATTACACTCTTCACATATAATCTGACAGAACAGCTAAGAATTTTCCATCTGGATGTGCAAATTCACAAAGTTGGATGCAGGCCAGAAAAGATCAGCTTGACTGCCCCCCAGACTCCAGGGTGAGGTGACACCTGGTGACATGTCACAGGAGATACTGGGTGAGGACAAGAGTTTTGAGAGAGACCTGCTCTTTGGAAAAGGTGTCCAAGAGTGAGTGAATATTGAAGGAAAAGTACTGCTGTTTAGTCCCCAATCTGTGCACATGGCAGGGACAGGTCACCTTAGAGATCTGCAGCTAGTGATGTGCTGGGAGTGATCATAGCAATGGCAGGACACGGGCCTGGCTCATCTCCTGTCTGGCTTGACGCGAGACACTAACAGAAGAGTCCCACCCACCCCAGGCTCTGTGGAATGACATTAGCGTGGTCTCTATGGTCCTACTCAGAGTGTCCAGGTTTAGGGAAAGATTATGAGATACACAAAAAAGCAAGAAATAAGAACTGTGTGCACAGAGATAAGGCAAGTATGAAAAAAAAATCTAGAGTATACTCACACAATGGAAATATTACACATGCATGTTAGAATAGCCATGGGAAATATATGAAAGAATCCAGGGGTAAAGATAGTCAGTATATCCACAGAGGTGGGGCAATTTCTGTAGAGAGGTAGTAAGAATAATAAAAATGTCAAATGGGCATTATAGGGCAATTTTTTTTTCCTTATGAGAGATGAGATGAATTCTTTCAATGGTTCCCTTAGCGAATTGACAAAGCTGAGGAAAGACTAAATGCACAGGAAGAAAGGTCAAGAACAATGACCCAAAATGGAATGCAAAAAGAAAGCGCAGGCCAGGAGTGGTGGGGCACACCTGCAATCCTGGTACTCGGGAGGCTGAGACAGTAGGGATGCAGGTTCAAGGACAGCCTCCGCAACTTAGTGAGGTCCTGCTTCAAAATAAAATAGGGCTGGGGTTGTAGCTCATAGGTAGAATTGCCCCTGGGTTCAATC
>PVLC010039221.1:0-14363 GCA_004027655.1 Graphiurus murinus
AAATCATATCCAGGAAGCTCATTTTGCAAAGGAAGAAAGATGGATATCAGGTGTGCTGGTGCACACTTGTAACCCCAGCTTTTGGGAGGCTGAAACCGGAGGATCTGGGTTCAGGGTCAGCCTCAGCTACTCAGTGAGGCCTTCTGCAACTCAGTGAGACCCTTTTTCAAAATAAAGAATAAAAAATAGGACTGGGGGTGTAGCTCGGTGGTAGAATGCCCTTGGGTTCAATCTCCAGTACCGCAAGAAAAAAAAAAAAAAAGAGATAACACTGTAATAACTAACAGTAGTTGATACCTCCTCCATACCTGCATTTTGTTCAGGTGCTGCTAAGAAGGGGGGGCAGGATGTAGTATTCAGCCCCCCACCCCATGTTTTGCTATGCAGAAGTAACTGCCAGTAGGGGGGGGGCACTATTTCTATACCCAGGGAAGAAACTCTGCTCCTTGGACTCTCATCCGGGCCTTTCACTTGGCTAAACAGACCTGGAAAAGTGGAACCCTCATACTGGTGCATCGGGAAGGGACACTGCGCATGCCCAGAGCTGTCATTGCCCTGCTGGGGGCTCAAGTCCCCAGCACCCCCTCCCCCCGCCACACGCACCTCCCCGCCAGGGCGGGGGCAGCACCCTTTCTAGCGCTGCAAGGCTGCAGGGTCCCTCTGCCCAAGCTTAGGTTTCAGCAGCCTCATTTAGGGCAGCTATTTAAACACCGCTAGTAAGCATGTCTGCGCGTGCGCAGGCTCAGTCCTGGCTGCAGTTTGGCGCTTGAAGTTTATGGAACTTCTGGTTGCCAAGCACCGAGATGGTCAGGAGCTAAAGTTGGCAGAAAAACTACTGTTTTCAGTGGTTTCTGCCTCCCCTGAATTACTTTTCTTTTAAAAATAAGTTTTTAAATGTAAGCCCTACATTGCATGCCAAGCCACAGAGTTCAATTTAGCATTTTGGAGTAGTTATTTTAATTTATTTTTACCTTGTATTCTTTAGCAGGCGATCAGGGGCATAAGAACCAAGCGCCGGGCATTATTCTTTCATGACAGATGTGAACAAAAAGGAATAAATATTTTTCAAATCTTACTTCTATGGAACCAATGACTATTTTTCTTTGCAATAGTCAAATTTGTTTCCAAACGATGCTATCCCTCAAAATATCTTTTAAAATATCTCTTGGGATTTTCACATGCCTGTGTATAAGCTAACACAGAAAAAATATAGTATTTTATTATCTCACTGTTTTCTCTTAATAGATAAAAACTCTAAGGTCTTCCTTGCTTACCTTTTCCCAAAACACGACCTTGAAGACTTTTTTAAAGTTTTTTTTTAAATCACTCTTAGCTGGACATGGTGGCTTATTCCTGTGATCCCAGTAAACTTGGGAGACTGAGGCAGAAGGATTGTAGATTTGAGGCCAGCCTTGTCAACTTAGCAAGACCTTGTATCAAAATAAGAAATAAAAGAGGATTTGAGGAGTGTAGCTTAGAAGATAGAACATCCCTGGGTTCAATCCCCAGCAACACACACACACACACACACACACCAATCTTGAAGGTATTTAACCAAAAATCGAAGCAGCCTCTGAAAATGGCCATCATGGGATTTGCATGTGTGTGTGAAGGAAACCTCCTGTGTTAGGGATCTCTGTGTTAAAATTCCGTGATCTCAAAGTTGAACTTTGTAAACTCCTCTCCTTCTTATACTTACGTAGCAGAGCAGTCATCTACTGCAAGTTTCTGGTTCTGACCACTTTACCTCAAGACTAGAGAAGCAAACTCCAGAAGAGATCACCGTTGAAGAATGGGTAACTAATTTCTCTTCAATGAGTTGAGTAGAAGCCCAAGATAATATTTAACACTATGGGACCCTTTCGATACCTAGGAGACAGTTTCCTACTCAGCAGGAATGAGATGGGAGGAGTAGAATGGTGCGAAGGAGCTGTGGGGCCATTTGACCTTCCTTATTCCAAGCGCAGTGTACCGCTGTTCAGGAGGTGCACCGCACAACATTACCGCGGGCGGGGCCTCCTGGAGTCCTATGGACAACCACTGTAGCAGCAGCCCTGGATTGTCTGGACAATCATCTCCAAACAAACTTACATTGGCAGAGACGAGTGGTGGCAACAGAAAGGCTAAAAGTAGCAGGGGCTGCTGGGGAAACTTCCTTTGTCAGAAGAGCAAGAAAAATTCAGTATAGAAACACAGGAGGGGAACCTGGCCAGGCGACCTCCGCAGCTTACTGCCTCCGAGCCTGGGCTTGGGAATCACAGACTGGATTTTTAATTCTGAGGCTGCCCCTTAGTAGCAGTGTGACCGTGGTACAAACTGAAGGTCATCGGAGATGAGCCACTGGACTCAGAGCACGCGGGCTCCTACAGCACAGCTGTCACCGGGCTGGTGATAGTTCTAATTTTCCATTTTTCAGGGTCCTTTCAAAGGTGCGTCACCTGTGGAGTTGAGAGGCCCAGAAGATGACATGAGTCTCCAGTAGAGCATAGAGACAGTCTCCCTTCTAATGACACTCCAAACACCCAGCCCCCAAGGTGAGCGTGGCAGAGGGGGACTCACAGCTCATCTGGCTCTGCCTGGAAGTCTGAACTCTTCTTGCTACACTGATGGCCGCCTTTGCTTTCTGGTTATTAAATTATCACAAGTGGGCCTCTCAGAGAAAAAGAGAGATCACCAGGGGCGGGGGGGCAGACAGTAGAGAGACATAAAAGGGCCTTATCGAGATGTCTTGCCCGGGCAGCCAGAAGATTTGTTGAGCCATGGAATAATATTTATCTTGCATGCCACTGACCAAGTTCATCTGCCTTTGATCTATTTCTCCACGACAGACTTTTTCTTTTTTTAAGTTTTAATTCCTTTTGCCTAGAGGGTAACACATAAGTAATGAAGTTGGTGGTGAATTCCACAAGAATTCAGGAGATTAAATATGCCCGCAGGACTCTGAAGCCCTGGACGCTCAGGCCAGGTCCCTTGTGGAGTGACTTTGCACCCCTCGAATCTCCCTGGGTGCCAGGTGGTCTCTCAAGACTGTCTTGTCCAGTACCCAAGGGCAGTCAGCTGAATCCAGATTATGAATGTATTATTTACCACTTTAATATTATATTTAACCCAGGACACCAAAAATATTATAATCTCTTCACATAGTCAATACACTTTGAGCGATCCTAACACAGAAATCTAAAATCCAAAACTTTTGGAGTGCAGGCATGATATCACAAGTGGAACATTCCGTACCATAAAACTTTGTTTTATGCAGACAATTATTAAAAATCATTGTATAAAATTACCTTCAAGTTATGAGGGTAAGGCGTATACAGGACATAAATGAAGTTCTTGTTTAGACTTGAGTCCCATCCCCAAGGCATCTCATTATGCATATGCAAATATTCCAAAATCCAAAAAATAAAAAGAAACACTTCTAGTCCCGAGCATTTTGGATAAGAGGTAACCTGTATTAAAACTATGAACGGAAATGTATGAATTCTATATGCATAATAATATATTAATGATACATTTTACATTCCTTTTTTGTACTAAATCTTTGAAGCCTAGTGTATATTTTATACCTAAAAATGGCTGAGGCCAACCATATTGGCTGGCAGTTACCTATCAATAAATAAAGCTTAGAGCCATCTTTTGCCTGTGATCCTGCAGCTAGCGCTTTTCAGATAAGATTCAGACATGATTATACTTTATTTTTAGGTGACTTCTGGAATATTCCTTATCTCAAGGAGGTGTTTTTGTTGTTAAGGTTCCTAAATGTGTTCCTTGACATTTTGGACGTGGGAAAGTGGTGCAGATAGAACCTGAAAGTAAAAGAGATTCCCCAGTCAATTGCAGGCAGGCTCCAGTTGCTGGTATGTCCCAGCCACTTAGCTCAGGAGCCAAACGCCCCCAGGGAGTGAGGCGAGTCAGAGGAATTCTCTTGTGGAGCCCAGCGGCTGGATCTGATCTGTTTAAGAGGCTAAGGACCTGCAGCAACACAGCAGCGGCCTTCCTGGGGTGGTTAGACAAGCACCACACGCAGGTTGTCTCATCTGCAAGCTTTGTAAAAAGTCCTGAAGGGCAAGAAGTTGGAGCCAGACTACCTGGACGCACCCTTCAAAGGTTTAGCGGTATGCTGTGCTAGGTTTATCGTGGCTCGCACCTTCCTTCACACACCTGCCCCAACGCCTGCTCAGAAGAATGCACAAACAGCAGTGATAGAAACCACGGAGCTGGACTTCACCCCATTTTCACTCTTAGAAACTGGGGTAGAGACTAGGGGTGACCTCACAAAAGTTACTCTCCCATTCTTTGTTTTTTCTATGTGCAAAATGAGAATGGTGATACGTATCTCACAGGGTGGTTGGATGCCTAAGAACCTAGATTGTTTTTAGTCAGGCATGGCGGCACATGCCTACAATCCCAGTCTCTGCTTGGGAGGCTGAGGCAGGAGGGTCACAGTTTCGAGGCCAGCCTCAGCATGTTAGCAAGGCCGTCAGCAACTTAGTGAGACCCTGTTTCAAAATAAAGACTGAAATAGGTCTGGGAATATAGTTCAGAGATAGAATTCCCCTGGGTTCAATCCCCAGTTTTACACACACACACACATATGCGCGCACACACGTATATACACAACCCAGAGAAAAGGGGAGCACACTAGATGTCAGTTACTTCTGTGGTTGCTGCTCCCGTTTCCATGACCTTAGTCAACAAGCAGCAGTGTGCGCCTGCTGGGTCCACGCGCTGCAGATGTTCCTGGCACTCAGCAAGTCCTCAAAGCATCTTCATCAATGTGAATACGCCGGGACTCGGGAGATGTAACCAAGTGGACAGGGGAGCTCTGCCTTTCCCTCAACCTCACACTTTTTCTGTGGACTTAATGTTTCTGAGCTGGGAGCAGTGGCACATACCTGTAATCCTAGTACTTGGAAGACTGACACAAGAGGATCGCAGGTTCAAGGCCAGTCTCAGCAACTTAGGTTCTCAGCAACCTAGAGAGATCCTGTTTCAAAAAGGGCTGGGGAGAAGGTGTAGCTTGCAGGCAGAATGCGTTTGGGTTCAATCTCCAGTATCACACACCCACCACCACCACCACCACCACCACCACCAACAACAACAACAACATCTCTGCCAAGCAGGTTCTTGGAAGGTAAATTTTACAGGAATGAATGGAGACGGGTTCATTGCAGTCTCTCTCTCCGACTGCTAGGCCATATGAGTGACTGTGATGGCTCTCCAGGACATAACCACATCTGCCCCTTCCTAGCAGCTCAGCCAAGACAAAGGGGGAACTTTTTGAAAGGACCTGGATGAGGAAATGTTTTCTTGAGAACATTTGTGGACACTGAGTGTAAGCACCATGCAGCCCTGGTGACACAGTGGAGCAGGACCTTAGGAAGTGAGTGGCTCCATCTGCCCCCCCCCCCACACTCCCTGGGGACCAGGAGCCAGGCAGCCTTGGAGGGCAGCAGTGTGGAAGCAGATCTTTGTTCTGTCTCTCAACCAACCTTCCTTCCTTCCTTCCTTCCTTCCTTCCTTCCTTCCTTCCTTCCTTTTTTTTGTGGTACTGGGGATTGAACCTAGGGGCATTCTATCTTTGAGCTACACCCCTAGCCCTATTTAATTTCTTTTTTTAAAACAGGGTCTCACTAACTTGCTAAGGCTGGCTTTGAACCTGCGGTCCTCCTGTCTTAGCCTCCCAAGCCCTGGGATTACAGGTGCATGCCACCACACCCAGCTTCTTTCTTCTCTCCTGAGAGGCGTCTTTCTAGTAGTCATGGTGATGCTTCCTCAAGGGAAGACAGGAAACTGTCAGGAACAAAGCAAGCAGAGGACAACATGGCTGAAAACCCCAGGAAGGGTGGAGAATGTGGCGTAGAAGCACACAGCACAGAGGAAATGGGGATGCTTTGGATGGGGATGATGTGAGTGGGTCTGACCCACTCACAGGCGAACACGTGTTGCCATGGCAACATGGGTAGTGATGTAAACATGGCATCAATTATACCCCTAGGCTGGTCTTGGTGCCCAAGATCTCACTTCCATAGAGTGTGGGGGAATGAGGAAGGCCCTTCTAGCAAAAGCAGACAAGCTAATAACAAAAACAAAAGCAATCCTTGCTGTGGGTTATGTTCAGTCCTGGACCTTTTGCTGACTCCTGGCCCAGTAATTTGTTCCCCTTCTTTTTGGCGTCAATGCTGGTGAGGTCAGCAACATAGAGGTGTATTTAAAAAAGCAAAACGAAATTAAAAAGGAAATACCACAGAAGTTACAACACGCAGCCTAAGATCTCTAAAACCTAGTCTGAAATGATCTTGGCTAGTGTGGATTATTTCACAGACCTAAAGTTCCTTTTCTTCATCTTCTCAACTGTATTTGGGTTTAAGGCTGGATCCGGTAACCAAGACTTTGGTGGAGACCAGTTGGCAACACTGCTAAGTCAGATGAAAATCTCCCTTCGTTGCCAGAATCTGGGCAAACAGCATGTGCAGTGGCAGCGGAGTGTGGGTGTCGGGTAATCCTGTTCTCCAAGCCTCCCTCTGCTGTTCGTTGGCATTTGGACTTGGGCGAGACACTTCTCTTCTGGCTGGGCTCCCTACTCTGTGGGGTGAACCGGAGGCTCTGCAGGTGAGTTAGCCAGGCTCAGGTTCTGCTGTTAGACACGGGTCCCAGTTCCCACTCCATCACGTATACCCGTGTGAGCTGCAGAGCTTCAGTGCGCTGGCCTGGTGAGTGGGCGGAAGGTCCCCCTGGCGCAGAAATGGTCTAGACTCAAGGGGGCTGTGCGTGCTAAGCACAGGCTCTGAACATGGTAGGAACTCTGCAGAGCTGAGCTCCTGTTATGTGTCAGATGTACGGACATCTTATACACAGGAAGGCCTCCTGAAACCTTCTTCTGTCTCCTGTGCACACTCGATCCTGCGTAGCCAATGTCTGTGCTTCTGGGTTAGGTTGAGCTTTCTGCTCCCACTCCTTAGTCACCACGGAATCTTCTTCCTCCTTTCTCACCCATCAGCTCACGACTAGCCACCTGGAGGGACTGGACATCTACAAGGAGAAGGAAACCCAGGCTCCAGAACGAGCCACACGTATTTAGAGTCCGTGGGAGCAGCGCGCTGCTACCACATCCCTGGCTGTGTCGAGGTTAGTTGGCGGCTCCTTCCTGCTGGCTGGAAAATCCAATGGAATTGTGTCATGCTACTGTTGGTAAAACAAACCCCAAACCAAAAAAATCTTGTTGTGGAGTCTAAGGAGAAATTGCTGGAATCATTTATTTATTATAAAATAACCAGCCCCACATGCTCAGAATTACTTTTAAGATTTCGAAATTAGGTAAGACTTAGCAATTTATCTCCTTCATTATCAACATCAATGAAAGGTTTATTATTCTAAATAGAGTTTTGTTTTGTTTTGAAAGTACTGTCCAGCATGCGCAGGATATTTACACCGGGAAGCACTGTGTTTTCTGGCCATGAGCGTATGTGTTGAACATCTTTGGGAACCAGTGTCCTCACGGAAGGGTGAGACCAGAGTGAACAAGAAGTAGGCAACGGCTCACCAGCGGGTTTAAGGCTTCTGTAACCTCGAGCGAAGCTCGGCTTTCCAGGGAATGAAAAGGACATGGGCTGACCATCCCTCGACCTTGAGCTCCCAGGGGGTCACGTGACCTCCAAGGCAGGCACCTCCCTTCCTAGAACCCAGGTCCTTCATACCCTCTCTGACAGGGAGCCCGGATGGTCACACTTCTTCTCTTTCGGATCATGCCCAGGATATGGAGCGCTCAGCCGAGTCAAGATGCTAACTAAAGATTCGGAGCCAGCAGATGGCAGGCAGGTGTTCCTGACTCCATTTGTCCGGGGGACCTCTGGGAGGCACCTGCCATGGGCCCTTGCAAAGTTCTGATATCAAAATTCAGTGCTTCATTTTCCCAAAGAAGAAATCACGTATGCTCATGATAAACCACTCAGACAGAAGTGAAAGACATTTTTTTTTTTTTCTTGGTACTGGGGATGGAATCTTCCAAGCTACATGCCCAGCCCTTCTGATTTTTGAAACAGAGTCTTGATAAATTGCAGAGGCTGGCCTCAAACCTGTGATCCTACTGTCTCAGCCTCCCAAGTACTGAGATTACACACTGGGCTGAAAAGATATTTTTTATAGATGTCTAACATTCTACTTTAATCTTGGTGATAACTACTGTCACCATGGTGACTCCTTACTGACTTTTTTTTTAATACGGGAAGCTTCACAAACTTGCATTGTCATCCTTGTGCAGGGGCCATGCTTATCCTGTCTGTATTCTTCTAATTTTAGTGAATGCACTGCCACAGCAAGTACATCCTCACTGATGTTTAAATTGCACACACGCTATTTAACAAAAGTGAAAATGCACTGTATATCCTCTTTTGTAATTTTTGTCCTCATTTTTGATGGGGAATTTTCTATAATAAAATCATTAATTTTTTAATGACTGCCTGGAATTCTTTTGTCCCTTTTATTTTTATTTATTTATTTTTTTTGTGCTGGATACCTCTTTAGGTTGTTTCTAGATTTTTCTTGTTTAAATAAATAATGCTGTGGTTAATGAACATCCTTTTAGATACATTCCCGTAATTTTTCCCAGGTCAAAGGGCAACACATCTAAGCTTTTCATATATTGCCAAATTACCCTCTGGAATGACTCTAGAAATTTCTACTCTTGTCAACAATTTGTGGGAGTCATAATCATAGGATTTTCTCCCTAATGACATCATAATAGAATAAAAAGAAGTGATAGCCACCAGCAAGGAGATGAAGGTTCTTCTCCAGCCCCATAATTCTTCATTCAAGTCTTCCTTGAACCCCACTTCCCACTTAGACATCTGAAATGACCTGATGGAATAGAGACAAAAAGGATTACCATAGTATGAACAGCGAGTGCCTAATTCCTCAGCACAGATGAAAAGAAGTTGGGAAACATAATTAGGTATAAAAAAAAAAAGAAAGACAGACAGAAAGCAATGAGAGAGATGTCATATGAGGAAAAGACCTTTTGATTTGTCTTATTTTAAATTAGGTTCTCTGTGGGCAGGAACATCATCATAGCACTAACACTCATGTGTTTAGTTACCATCTTTTTTTTGTGTGTGTGGTACTGGGGATTGAACCCAGGGGCATTCTACCTCCAAGCTACACCCCACAGCCCTATTTTTTATTTTGAAACAGAGTCTCACCAAGTTGCAGAGGGCCTCACTAAATAACTGAGGCTGTCCTCAAACCCACGATCCTCCTGTCTCAGCCTCCCAAGTACTGGAACTACAAGTGTGTACCACCATGCCCAGCTTAGTTATCATCTTAAGTGTCATACCTTATGATTTCTGTTTTTTTTTTTTTTTTTTGCAGTACTGGGGACTGAACTCAGGGGCATTCTACCTTCAAGCTATACCCCCAGCCCTATTTTTATTCTTTATTTTGAAACAGGGTCTCACTAAGTTGCGGAGTGCCTCATTAGGTAGCTGAGGCTGGCTGCGAACCTGGATCCTCCAGTCTCAGCCTACCGAATGCTGGGATTACAAGCGTGCGCCACCACGCCTGGCTGATTTCTAATGTACAACAAACATTTGGTCTTGTGGACAATACCAGAGAATTCCCTCAAGAGTCTTAATCATGATCAGAAAAATTAAGATTCTAGAAATAGAAGGATTTAATTAATAGATGAGAAGAATAACAAAGTTATTTCTTTTCATAAACTTAGCTTCAAAAGAAGTTTATGTTTATCCTTTTCCTATGATCACAGGGAGTTTTTGATAATAGCAATAAAAATCATACTACAGACTTGTCTACTGTTTTAATTTCCCAAACTGTATTCACATGATTCAAGTAGAATATAAAGGACGGTACCCCTGGGTGGCTCTTGACATTTAGATAGAAAGAAAAATACCATTTGTGAGATAAAAGATTGGTACTTCCTTTTAGGGACAAAGCAGCTGGCTTCTGTGGGATCTTTCAGAGCCTAAGTGCACCCGGGGATAGAGATGATCCTTTCTTGTCCTCTGGGAGTGTCATGAGACAGTGCAGAGGTGTTTCACCACTGATGAAAGGTCCCTCGGATTGCTTGGCATGACCCATTAGAAGCAGCTCATTAGTCCTTAAATACAGACACTACTTGGGTTCTATCTTGTCCCTGAATACGAACATCGGCATGCTAAACACCCAATATATCAGGGCAAGTCCAGAAAGATGACAGTCTGTTTTCTCAATGACAGAAATATAGACAGAATTCAATGTACATTCTATCCTTATCAGCACAGGGTATGCGCCAGTCTGAGGCCATTGCCGTGTCTTCAACGATTCTTCCCTTTGCATCACAATCTCTGCTTTTCTTTGGTGTAGAAGAGACCATCCTATAAGTCAGAGGCACCTCTATTCTTAGAGTCCAGTAACCCGGTGCCAGACTCCCCCTGTCCCAGCACAGATTCACCTCAATCTCTTCACCTCACCATCTGTTCATCCTGTCTCTCTTCAGATGTCTGGGAGTAAATTCCAGAGGACCATAGCAAAGCACTTCAGTAAAGCATTTCCACATCCACTTCAACAAACACGTTTTAAACTCTCACTATTTCCCAGGTACCAGGTGGAGCTTTGGGGATGGTTTATTTTCTCAAGACAATCCAGTCGGGGACACAAACACATATGCAAATAACTGTACTATAATCACAACCAACTTGGCCTGACATGTCAAGCTGTCATATGGTGCAGGCATTCCCAGGGGTCATTCATTCCAGCTTTTTCTGACTAGAAATACTCTGTTGTAGCATTCTGCATTATAACTAGCTGAAAACCTTGAACTTTATCTTGACGTGATAGGCAGGGGAATGGTGGTCAGATGTTAGTCACCTGTGTTCCTGTGATGTGTTGCGGGTGGCTGAGGAGAAACACGCTGGGCGCAGGAAGCTGCACGAGAAGCCTGCTGCTCAGATCCTCCCGGGAGATGAGACGCACCTAAGGCACACGGGGTGCTATCGACCGTCAGGACCTGAGATGGATTAGCAGGTGAGGCTAAGCTCCGGTGGCTGGGTAGCACTGTGGGGTAGGATGAATGAAAAGTGAAGTTTACTTCCAACCAGGTAACATGACTAGAGATGCCCATGCCAGTGCTGAGACAAAACTTGCAGAGAGAGCTCAAATCAAGAGGGCCTTCAATACTGACATGAACACATCAGGGGGCAGTTGTATCTGAGTCTGAAGTTTGGGAAATGGGATGTGGCAGAGAATCATGAATTACCCACCCTTGGTATGTTGTGTTTCATTCAGCATTCTTACTACTGCAGCCTAAATACGTGACAATCACAACTTAGAGGAAGAAAGATTTATTTGCTCACAGTTCTGGAGGTTTCAGAGGTTTTGGTCTATATTAGGCTAGGTCTTATCTTCAGAGCCCAGGGCATGGTGATGGGAAGCAGAGAGAAAGATGGATAGATAGAGAGAGAGATGAGAAGCCCTGACATCACATCCCCAGTGACTCTGCTTCTCTGACCATACCTCACCTGCCCAAGTTACTACCCTGATATCCACTAATCCATCAATAGATTCATCTATGATGATATTAGAACCTCATGATCTAATTCTTTCACCTCTAGACATTTTTTTTTCATTGCCAATACATGAGCTCTTCCAGGGAACATTCCATACCCAAACTGTAACAGCTAGTGACTCCTAAATCTATGAGACTAGGCGAGGTCAGCCAACGAAAGCAGCGAGAATATAGAGCCAAGGGACAAGCCACCAAGAATACCCCATGCACAGGGACAAGGGTGGAAGAGAACCACAGAAGGGAAGGAGGAGGAGAGGGGACAGAAGGAGAGGGAGGAGGAAGAAAAGGAGAAACCACATTCAGAAAGGATGCAGGGCCCCAGAAGGGACCACAGAAAGCACTTCCAGAGCAGGGAGTAGTCAACAGTGTCAAATGAGGTGCGTGCACCAAGAGGAGGAGTAACTAGCACGGGTCACCTGTGTCCTGAGGAAAGGGGCAGCCTATGGGGGCAGGAGACAGTGGTAGATCGGGATGAGAACTGCCCAGGGGGAGATGGGGATGAACAGCTCTGAGGGCAAGGAAGTCATGGTACTTACTATCTTTTAGAGAATCAGCTAGGAGCTATGTGAACAATGCTATGGAGAAACCAGGGAGTTTGGAAAGCTGGAAAGAGAAGAAGTGGAAAACCCGGGCCATGGTGAGTCGAGCCCACCCAGGAGGAGGCACGGGGTCTAGGCCTGGGGATTGTTCAACTTTGGTCAGGAGGAAGCAAGCAAGCCTTGTTTTCTGTCACTGGAAGCAGGCCAGGTGGGGATGCAGGTGGGCCAGAAACCAGACCGCTGACATCCACAGGCTCCACCGGCCTCAGTTCACCCCCAAAGCAGGAGGCCACAGCCAGGAGGAAGGAAGGGACTGAGGGTGTGTCACAGGATCCCGACTCAGGGTTGTGTCTGCATCCCATGGAAGTGAATTTCAACTCCAGAGAACTTCAGGAGAAGAGGAAATTTGGAGTAATCCCAAAGGGCACCGAGGACAGAGCTGAACAAGGACAGACCAGGTAACGGGCCAGTGCACATCCCTGAGACAGAGATCCAGGTCTGAGACCCCCGAGCCTCCTGTTCACGTGCCACCGAGGAAGAGTGGATGTGCTCCTTCTTCTGAGGCACAGAGCGTGTGGACCAGCACATCAAAACCGCAGAGGAACAAGGAAATTCAAAATCCATGTGAATGTCTGTGTATAAAGAAGAGCAAGAGACCAAGAGTGACAGAGTGTCACTGCCACTAAGGAGCTGACTTGTCGCATCCTGTGGTAAAAGAGTCCAATAATCAGCAAGTCAGTGTTTGCTTTTGTTCTGTTTTGTTCATGCTCATCAGGCAGAGTTAGAAATCATTCTCATAGGACGTTGGAATGAGAGGGTAAAAAGACCCTACAGATTCCCTTCTCTACCCTCCTAGAGATCTTCGTTCAAGGACATTCCTCCTTGTCCTCCTTTGTAATGCATTCCAGCGGCTGGCTCACAATCCTCAAGGAATTTTCATCCGAATGTCAGACTTCAAAAGAACAATGCTGAGAAATTATATTATAGAGTTCAAAAAAGGAAAAGAGAAAGAGAAGGATTCATTTCTCTTTCCACTGCTTCAAAATTCTCCCTGCGCTTCCAATTGGACATGCTGCTCTCGGCTGCCTGGAGGCACGTCAGAAAGCCATTAAGCAGTTTTGATGTACTTGGTTTAATGCTGATTGTGTTTCTCCCCAGACCCTGCTCCTTTTCAGAGGCCGGCACGGCTAGCCTTCTTCCCTGGTATGCATGTCTTTGCACACAAATCCATGTAAATATGTGGTAGGGTATGTATATATTCCACATGCTGGTTAACTTTTATCTTTGTGAAATTATTTGGAAACTCTAAGGAGATGAATGTCATTAAAATCCACTTTCCATAAGCAAAATCCTTGCTGCTAATGAGGAGAAAAAAAATATATATATGTATATATATATATGTGTTTATATATTTATATATATATGTGCATCAATGCTAGTGATTACATTTCTGTAAAATTAATGAATTTTATGATTTTTTTGCAGCTGTTATTGTTCTCTGCTTAAATCTAAGAAGACTTCGAAATGTCTTTGTCTTCGCAGCACTTCCAGCCCTTCTCAACAATGGCATGCCAACCAAGTCAAGATAGTGTGTTTCAGAATTAGGAGAAAAACACCAAGATTCAAGGGAGAGCTTTGCACTTTGATGTCTCTAGTGAGACAAGCATATTGCTTTTGATCAGTCTGATCAATATGTGAAAAATAAATTTTCCTAAAATGTGGCAATTTCTAGGAAACTGGCTCCATAATCTTAAATTAAAATGTCTCTTTTGAGGTGTGTGGTTGGTTCTTATAGCTGGTCCTTGGCTTCCTTATATTCCTTGTGATATTAAAACTAAGAAGAATGTGCTTTATTCTGGATAAACAGAACAAGTGAGTGTTTGTCTCAAAGCACCAGACTTGCAGAAATTCCTCAGAGGAAGTCATGTTGTTTTACAAATTTGTCCTGGAGCAGGGCATATGCAATTATTTATACAGTTCTAAAGCCACCTGACATGTTTAAAGTGAGAATTTCCTAGAATTTACTGTGATGTCTTTAGTGATCTCAATGCTGCCTTATTATTAGAAGGACAAAGTAGGAATCTTGCTTTCTGATTACATTGAAACCAGTCGATTGTGACAGAATGCTCAGGCCCCCTAATGGACAAAATAGTTTAATATGAAATTGTTATTTGCTTGGTTCCCCAAGGAACTCCACCGGGAGGCAGGTCCAGCATCCTGCTCAGTTACGTGTTCAGCGCTCAGTGAGCAAAGGTTCTCCCTGTGAC
>PVLC010039222.1:0-14374 GCA_004027655.1 Graphiurus murinus
TGAGTGGAGGAGCTCTGCCAGGGGCTGGGGTGCCCTCTCTCCTGGTGCTGGCACTCAGCCATAAAGGATGTTGACCTCAGTGGATTCGAGCTCCTGGATTGAATTAGTCCTGGTTGTATAATTGACTTTGATATGTGGCCTTTGGATCTGAATTGGGTTTAACAAGATTTAACTGCTTCAAAGGGCTTTATAAGAATTCATTTTATCCTTCAAATCTGATTTCAAATGCACCTACTTTATGATGCCTACTCTGGTGCTCTTCTCTACCGTTTCTATTATTATTACTACTATTTTTATTTGTGTGTGTGTGTGTGTGTGTGTGTGTGTGTGTGTGTGTGTGAGAGAGAGAGAGAGAGATACTTGGGATTGAACCCAGGGACTTTCTACCTCTGAGCTACACCCCCAGCCCTTTTTATTTTATTTTTTTTAAATTTCAAAACAGGGCTAAATTACCCTATGCTGTCCTTGAACCTGCGATCCTCCTGTCTCAGCCTCCCAAGTACTGGGATTACAGGCATGGGCCACCCTGTCCTGGCTAGAGTTCTTATTATTGATACATTGTTGATGCATACTTTGTCCTACTGTATTTTATCTTATTCTGTGGGAAATGTTTCCTCTATTGCTTCTTCAGAAATCTGGAAGAGCAGGCAAGTATTTTATGCATCTTTGTATCCTAGGCCTAGTACAGATCTGAGTGCACTCAATTGAGCCAGCAGGTGCTCAGTAAGGACTTTAAGATTATATTAATAATTAACATTAAGCCAGCACTGTGGCAAGCACTGTACCTACACTGTTTCACTCACCAGACACTTTAAGAAAAAATGGGCATCTAGTTTCCCCAATTGGCAATGACGGAGAATAAGATAAATTAATTTAATCTAAGGTCAAATTTAATCTGAGGTCAACTAGAAAGTGGCAGAACTTTTTCTGTAGGCTTTTGGCTTTGAGATCTGTGCTCTTAACCACCATAGGTGAAAAATGGATAGATGAGGAATACTTTTCAGTTTGTGTCTAAAGAGATGATATGGAAGAACCCATTTATTTTACAGAGATAATTATGATTTAAAATTACTCCTGAGAGCTGGGCATGGTGGTGCATGCTTGTAATCCCAGTACTTGGGAGGCTGAGACTGGAGGATCGGGGTTTGCAGCCAGCCTCAGTTACTTAGTGAGACCCTCTACAACTTAGTGAGACCCTATTTCAAAATAAAGAATAAAAAAAATAGGGTTGGGGGTGTAGCTTGGAGATAGAATGCCCCTGGGTTCAATCCCCAGTTCCACAAAAACAAAAAATTAAAAAAAACTTCTGATGCTTCTCTCTTCTGAATCTTTTGTTTCCTCCTTCCTTTCTTCTTTGTTGTAATCCTCTCTAAAACTCTGCAGACTCTTTAAAACTCTTGTATTGAAGAATAATCCAAACTGAGTGTGGTTGCTCATGCTTGTAATCCCAGCACTTGGGAGGTTGAGACAGGTTCACGGTCAGCCTCAGCAACTTAGTGAGACCCTCAGCAACCTAGCCAAACCCTTTTTCAAAATAAAAAAATAAATGGTTCAGGGTATAGCTCAAAGGTAGAATGCTCCTGGGTTCAATCTCCAATACTAAGAGAGAGAGAGAGAGAAAGAGAGAGAGAGAGAGAGAGAGAGAGAGAGAGAGAGAGAGAGAGAGAGAGAGAGA
The DNA here is from genome assembly GCA_004027655.1 of Graphiurus murinus. Taxonomy (NCBI): domain Eukaryota; kingdom Metazoa; phylum Chordata; class Mammalia; order Rodentia; family Gliridae; genus Graphiurus; species Graphiurus murinus. The sequence goes on from PVLC010039222.1 coordinate 1,676, forward strand.
AATCCAGCCAAGAACCAAATGTGGGGAAGGCCACAAAAACATTTTCTTTTCTTTTTTGCAGTACTGGAGATTGAACCCAGGGCCTCGCAAATGCTAAGAAAGTGCTCTACCACCAAGCTATATCCCCAGCCCCTATCATTTTATCTGGTTAACTTCTTACCCCTCATTCATTTGTGAATTTACAAATATTTAGCACCTACTGTGTGTTAGGAACCTTTTCAGACAGTAGAGAGACAGTGGTAAACAAAACAAAGTCCGGATTCTCACGGAGATTACACTCTGGAGGTAACTTGCTCCTCACCTTAACCAGGAGGTAATGGTGACAACAATGGCTAACTCCTTACAATGCTTATCTGTACCACTGAGCTACTTGTATTAAATCACAACGAGCCTCTGAGGTTTTCCCATTTCACAGATGAGTAACCCGAGGCTGAGCTAAATTGTATCAGCCGAAGCTTTGAACCCTGGAACCGTGGCTCTAATCCCAAAGCTATCAACCACAGGTTATATTGTTTCGTGTGTGTGTGTGTGTGTGTGTGTGTGTGTGTGTGTGTGTGTGTGTGTGTGTGTTTTCCTATCACAACTTTGAAGTGGCCAGTCCTGTCTTCATCCAGATCTTCCGACTTTTAGGTCCAGGGGTGTGCGCTGCACCCCAACGGCCTCCAGGAATACATGAGAATGTCTTGGAATTTCTGCCAACTTTTTCTTCCAAAGAATCCAAACTGATTTGCACGCAATTCTAGATTTTAAAGGGAACTCTCCAGGACCGTGCACTCCGGGCCGGGAGCAGGGCCAGGGCCCGGGTCACCGCACACTGACGGGAGCGTCCAGCAGATGGCGCTGTCTCAGTAGCCACCAGCTGGTTGCCCGGTCCCCGGGGCGCACCGCCTCGGCCGAACGCTTCCCGGCCCTCCCTCCCTCGCTCTCCCCCTCCCCACGGAGCCCGGCCCACGTGACCCCGAGGCGGCCAATGGGCGAGCAGAGAGGGCGAGCTAGTCCCTGTGGCCGCCATTAAAGCGAAGGGAAAACCCGTGAATTCGGATTAAAGGGGGAAAAACACCGCCCGCTGGGCCCACAAAATGGGGGAGACTACAGCGTCCGGGCGGTGAGGCCGCCGGGGAGCAGACGCGAGGCGGGCTGGGCCCGGGGACCCCACGCAGAGCCGGCCGGAGCATGGAGCGAGCCCGCCGACGCCGCCGCCAGCTCGGCCGCTGAGGAGCCGGGCGAGGAGAGCGCGGCCGCGGCGGGGCCTGGGCTCGGCCGCCGAGCTCGCCCTTCCCGCCTCGGCGCCTCGCCGCCCGCAGCCTCGACCCGCCGGCCGCCTCCCCGCCTCGACCCGCCGGCGCGCCGGGCGGATCGCTGGGCCCGGGCCGGCGCGCGTCCCGCGGCCCCGAGAGGCCGGCCCGGCCGGCGTCCGCGGACCCCGCAGTCGGCCGCGGCCCCGGCGGCGGGGGGTGGGCAGGGCGGGCGGCCCGGCGGCCTCCTGGTCCTCCGCCCCCCAGCCGCCACCCGCCGCCCGCCGCCCTCCCGGAGTCTGCGTTTCTCTCTCTGGTCGGAGGCGGCGGTAATGGCGGATGGTGGGTTGTGGCGCCGGCGGCGGCTGCTGTGAGGGACGATGAGTTCCTCCTTCGTGCAGAACGGGGCCAGCCTGGAAGATTGTCACTGTAACCTCTTCTGCCTGGTGAGTGCGGGCCGGCGGCGGGGGAGGGGCGGTGGGGGAAGGGGCGCCGCCGCCAGACGCCCGAGCCGCCCGGCCCCGCACCGCGCCCGGCCCCGCGCCCGGCGCTGCCTGGGGTCTCATTTCTTGTCTTGTTTCGGACTGACTCTTTTTGTGTGCACTGTGGTCTTGTCTTCAACTTGGGCTCCGGATCTGGCAGGGCACGACCATTTCCCTCTGTGTCTCTGGCTTCACTCTCGCTTTTCTCCGGATCGACGGTGTAGCCCTGCTTCCCACTTTGCACGTTCGCCCGGACTCCACCGCCTTTCTGCCTCCCCCCTGGGCATTTGGTTTCTCGGAAGATACAGGACCCTGGAATTCATGCGTTAAAAAACCCTCTTTTCGTTTTACTTTTTTGGTACGAGTCAAACCAACACAGGGTTGGTGTCTTCCCGGGTGACTTCAGATCTTTGTGGAGAAACCGTAGATGACATTTCTTACGTTTTCTTTTGAAACTTTGAAAACAGTTTGCCGTTTTGACAATTTCTAGCCATCTTGCTTTTATTAGAGTAGTGTGTTTTTTGAGAGTAGAGGGACTAGTGGAGGGGGTGCTGTGGTTTTGCACTAAATGTTTCTCTATTTGTATGTTTTGCCTGCCTTTTAGAATATTTTTTGAGCAAGCTGCTCCTTGTTTTATTTGACTTTTAAATGAAAAGTCTGGGAAAGCTGGATGTAAGGATTACAGTTGTTTAGGTTGCTCCTGGTCCGGTAACATCTAAAGTTAAGACTTTCGAAAGTACCAACTGTTGCAAATATCTAGTCCTGAATTGGACGATAGCTTAGCTTCATCAATGACTTAAAGTTTGAGTGACTTTCTTTTTTCAAAAATTTCCTGTGCTGTGAGAAACATTAAGAGTATATGATAGGTAAGTGAATTAAGTGGGCGGAGCACAACTAGTTGGCAAGTGTAAACTGCCAGTCATGTATCAGCAGTTTCAGTTTTGGCACGTTGTGCTTTCTACCTTTAAGTTAAACAATTACTGAGTTCCCTTTGTTGAATTTCTTTCAAGATGCCAAATTGCCAAATGGAGGACTTTATTGCACTTCTCTCTTATAAGGTGCTTTTTTTTTTTTCGCTAATGTCCATTAATCAGCATTTCTGTGTTCTGCATCCCGATCTACTTTTGGTACTTATAGCATCAGGTTCTTTGAAGATAGACTAACACAAATCTGACAATTCTTTGGGAGCAGCTAATTTGATTTTTCCTCAAGAGGTGTGTGTGAAGAATTAGCAGGGCTTCCTCCAGCCCCCAGAAATTGTTCTTACTTCCCTAAACTTGGAACGATGAGTCTTTAAGAACTGTCAGTTCAAAGTTTGACATCAAGAAACAAAAGTGACCAGTTAGAATAGAATTTTAGGAGAGGAACTATATACTCAGTTTGCAGTAACAAAGTACACGTTTATATTTAACAGTTTTTTAATTTTACTTGAGACATATTGTATTTGTTGATGTTCAGTGACATATTGATGTTAATTTTTTAACTTTTCCTTATATTCTTGGCTGCTGAATTATTTAAAGGATTTGAGGGTTATAATCTTTTAGTGTCTTAAAAATGCATTGAAAAATTGTGACGCCTTAATGAAACTGGGGGATTTTGTAGTGAGTACTTTTGATTTTGAGTGAATATGCATAATAAAAAAATAATAAAAAGTCATGCTTTCTTTCCTTCAGGCTGACTTGACAGGAATTAAATGGAAAAGATATGTATGGCAAGGCCCAACTTCTGCCCCTATTCTGTTTCCGGTGACAGAAGAAGACCCTATTTTGAGCAGTTTTAGTCGCTGCCTTAAGGCAGATGTACTTGGTGTTTGGCGACGAGATCAAAGACCTGGAAGAAGAGAATTGTGGATATTTTGGTGGGGTGAAGACCCCAATTTTGCTGATCTTATTCACCATGACTTATCAGGTGAAAGAAATTTATCCTTTCTAACTAATAATCTAGCAACATTGTATACTTTTTCCTAAAACACTGTTTGTATAGTATATCAAGTGTTTGTGCATATATGTGTTTGCATGTGTGCACTGTTAGATATGAAGCCAGATAAAAATGCAGCTTCATGTTTTACCATTTACTTTATTGTACCTAAATTAGCCTTGTGGGGGGGGCTTTTTAAAAAAACCAGGGCCTTGTGCATGCCCCGAAAATGCTTGACCACTGATCTACACCCCCCCCCCACAACGCTATGGGAGACTTTTTAAGCCTTAAATAACTTTCTTTTTCCACTGCCCAGCTTCCTTCCTTAATTTCTCACAGGCGGTTAAGGATCCAAGGAAGGCATGTTACATTAACCTAAGAAAAATGGAATCTGGGAGCATAAAGTTTCTAATACAGATAATACTTTTGAAGCCAAGTAACACTCCCCTTTGCTTCAATTCTGCCAGTTTTCTTTTGCATGAATATGGATACATTGCAGGAGTATCTAGAATTGTAACTTTCTCTGGTATATTTTTCAGGTATATTGTCATATTGTTATTGGTGATTGTTGACATATGAAGATATGTTAATTTTGTTATTTTTGGAAAGTCTTTTTTTTAGATACTGTTACATCAAAAATAATGTGAGACAAGTGCCAACTTGTTTAGCTTTTGTAGGACATAATGTCATATTCTAAAAGGTTACACAGGAATAGTTTGGTGAGCAAATCAAGGATTACTTCCTTGTTATTTTCTTGACTTTTAGGACCAGATGCTACTTTAGAAAGAAAAACTATTGCTCTTCATGAAGCTTGTGTTTATTTTAGACTGTAAGAGTCAGTGTTAGCTGAATTTTTGGTGATAGTGTAAATGATTAATTGTATGCTACAAGGAACCAAATACTTAAGCAAATTAGTTCAATGATTCTTGACAGTCAAATTTAGGATTTTTATATATTTTTTTGGAAGTACCGGGAATGAACCCAGGGGCATTCTACCTCCGAGCTACATCCCCAGTCCTATTTTTTATTCTTTTATTTTGAAACAGGGTCTCAGTAAGTTGCAGAGAGCCTCACAAAGTAGTTGATACATCATTTTTTTTGCAATTTTTTTTTTTTTTTAAATTCTTTATTTTTGAAACCGAGTCTCACTAAGTTGCGGAGTGCCTCACTAGGTAGCTGAGGCTGACCTTGAACCCAGATCCTCCGGTCTCAGCCTCCCAAATGCTGGGATTACAAGCATGCGCCACCATGCCCGGCTGATACATCATTTTTTAAAAAAGCGTTCTAGCTGGGCGTGGTGGCACACACTTGTAATCCCAGTACTTGGGAGGCTGAGACAGGAGAATCACAGGTTCCCAGTCAGCCTTAGCAACTTGTGAGCCCTCTGTAACTTAGTGAGACCCTGTTTTAAAATAAAGAATAAAATAGGGATGGGGGTGTGGCTCAGAGGTAGAATCCCCCTGGGTTCAATTCCCAGTACCACAAAGAGAAAAAACATTCTTACTTGAAATTGAGTACTCTAAAGTTCCTATTATTATCTGATCTATAGCATCTGTTTTATTTTGGGATGAAATACAATACAGGTGTCTGTATCTTAAGCTGGTACTTAGTAAAACCAATATTTGCATAGGAATGTATGTGTAACATTTGTTTTTGATACTTGCTTTTTACCTTGTAATGAACACTTTTATCAGTGTTCTTATTTTTGAGAGTGGTTATAATTCTTTTATGATAAAGCTTTCCAGATAAGATGCCTATTGGAGAGTCTAGTCCTTAGTTTTAGGTGTATAATACAATTCAAGTCAGTGTGTGTTTGTGTGTGTATATATATAGGCATTATATGATGTGTGGATATGTGTTCAGGATATAAAATTTTTTAGTTGTTTTAGCAAGAGAATACTTTATAATTGTCATGACAAAAGCTAAGCCTACCAGCTTCCCTTTTCTTCAATTGACTTGGGTATGCTTGAGTTATTTTAATCTTTATTTTAAGTCATCATAAACAATCACTTCACTAAAATGTTTGGAGAGTTTGTTTTTTATGGTGATGGGGATTGAACTCAGGGCCTCATGTATATAGTAAGCAAGTGCTTTATCACTGAGCTTCATCCCTAGCAGCATTATAGGTTTTTTTTTTTTGGTGGTACTAGGGATGGAACCCAGGGCATTCTACCTCCAAGCTACACCCCCAGCCCTATTTTGCATTCTTTATTTTGAAACAAGGTCTCACTAAGTTGTGGACGGCCTCACTTAAGTAGCTGAGGCTGGCCACGAACCCAGATCCTCCGGTCTCAGCCTCCCACGTACTGGGATTACAAGCGTGCACCACCACGCCCAGCTAGCATTATAGTTTTTATCAACAATGATGCCGTATCAAAAATTTCAGTGTATCAATAATTTACAGATGTTTGTCACCATTAAGAGGCTCCAAACAATGGGCTTGAGGGTAGAGTATTTGCCAAGCATACAGGATTCCCCGGGATCAGTCGCCAGCAAGACACACACACACACACACAAATATATATTGCTGACTTGCAGGTTTGGGCCTTCTAAATGAAGTTGGCAGAACGCTGAACAAATTTTTTTTTTTCTTTTTTTTTTTTTTTTTTTGCGGTACTGGGGATTGCACTCGGGCATTCTACCTCTGAGCTACACCCCCAGCCCTATTTTTTTTTTTTTTTTTGCAGTACTGGGGATTGAATTCAGGGGCGTTCTACCTCCGAGCTATACCCTCAGCCCTATTTTTTATTCTTTATTTTGAAACCGGGTCTCACTAAGTTGCAGAGTGTCTCTCTAGGTAGCTGAGGCTGGCCGCGAACCTGGATCCTCCAGTCTCAGCCTCCCGAATGCTGGGATTACAAGCGTGCGCCACCACGCCTGGCTCCCAGCCCTATTCTTTATTCTTTATTTTGAAACAGAGTCTCAGTAAGTTGCGGAGTGCCTCACTAGGTAGCTGAGGCTGGCCGACAACCCGGATCCTCCGGTCTCAGCCTCTTGAATGCTGGGATTACAAGCGTGCGCCACCACGCCCCGCAATTTTTGTTTTTGTTTTTGTTTTCAGTACTGGGGATTGAACTCAGGGGCATTCTACCTCTGAGCTATACCCCCAGTCCTATTTTTTATTCTTTATTTTGAAACAAGGTCTCACTAAGTTGCAGAGTGTCTCACTAAGTAGCTGAGGCTGGTGGCGAGCCTGGATCCTCCAGTCTCAGCCTCCCAAATGCTGGGATTACAAGCGTGTGCCACCACACCCGGCTTTGAACAAACCTTTTAAAAAAAGATTTTGTGAGCTGGGAGTGGTAGTGCATGCCTGTAATCCCAGTACTGGGAAGGCTGAGACAGGAGGATTGCATGTTTGTGGCCAGCCTCAGCAGCTTACACCCTGTTTCAAAATAAAAAGTAAAAAGGTTTGGGGTTGTGACTCCAAAGGTAGAATACCCCTGTGTTCAGTCCTCAGTAACAAACAAAAAATTTCCATGAAACACATTTTGTTGAATCAAAGATAAAAGTTTTTTTTTTTTTGAGGTACTGGGGATTGAACCCAGGGGCATTCTACCTCCGAGCTACACCTCCAGTCCTATTTTTTTTATTTATTTTGAAACAGGGTCTCACTAGGTTGCAGAATGCCTAAGTGGCTGTGGCTGACTGCAAACCTGGATCCTCTGGTCTCAGCCTCCCAAGTATAGGGATTACAAGCATGCACCACCACACCCAGTTAAAGATAAAAGTTTTTAATATAGTATTTAGTTTTACCAGAGTAAGACTAAATTTTAAGAGTTAAAAGTCTTTTAAAGTGAACTGTGGGCTGTTTTGATGTATGCTATTAAAACACTACAGTATACAGACATATTTTTCTTTTGGGTTTAATATTATCAATTGGATCATTTTCTCTAATGAAACTGGATTATAAAATTTCTTCTCTAGAGGTTTTTAGCATAATTTTCAAATTCATAATTCTCTCCCATACTTTAAAACAGATACTGATCTTTGAATGTGGTGAGAGCAATTTTAGAAGATTAGGTTTTAATTGTTAGATTTTGGATTTTGTTGAATGTCACTGAATAGTAACTTTTTTTTGCCGTACTGGGGATTGAACCCGTTCTACCTCCAAGCTACACCCCCAGGCCTATTTTGTATTCTTTATTTTGAAACAGGGTCTTACTAAGTTGCAGAGGGCCTCACTAAGCAGCTGGGGCTGGCCGTGAACTCAGATCCTCCGGTCTCAGCCTCCCAAGTACTGGGATTACAAGTGTGTGCCACCACGCCTGGCTGAATAGTAACTTTTATTTATTTATTTATTTGTTTTTGTGGTACTGGAGATTGAACCCAGAGGCATTCTACCTTTGAGCTACACCCCTAGTCCGATTTTATTTATTTGGAAAGAGGGTCTCACTAGGTTGATGAGAGTCTTAGTATTTGCTAACGCTGTCCTCGAACCTGTGATCTTCCTGTCTCAGCCTCCCACATACTGGGATTACAGGCATGTGCCACCACACCTTGCTCTAACTTTAAAATGTATCAAAGTAAGCCAGGCTTGGGTTGCTCATGCTGGTAATCCCAGTATTTAGGAGGCTGAGACAGGAGGATCGAAGGTTGGTGGTCAGCCTCAGCTACTTAGACCCTCCCCAACTTAGTGAGACCCTGTTTCAAAATAAAGAATTAAAAATAGGGCTGGATGTGTAGTTCAGAGGTAGAATGCTCCTGGGTTCAATCCCCAGTACCACACACACATCAAAGTAGAAGTAATTGAAACAATTAGCTGAAATATAACAGAGTATATGTGATCATATTGTTCCAAAGCCTGTCCTATGCTGTTTTAGTTTATATAGTCAGTGGTGTTTATATAATAATTTGTTGTTTTGTTTTATTTTAACCTGTCACTTACTTTAGAATGTTGTTACTTAAATCAGATATATCTTAAAGAATAATAAGCTCTTTTCAGATGGAGTGTATTTGTCTTGCTCTTTTCTTTGCTCTAGGGACACCGTCTGCCTCCCTTTTGGGGTAATTAGTCCGCCTCTGTCTCTCTAGCTAACCTTTTTTATTTCTTCCCATCTGTGGCACTCTATTCCCTTCTTTTAAGCTCCCCTGAGAAGAGAGCAGCTGGACAGTAGGGGCGGCATCAGCTGCAGGAGGCAATCCTGAGTTACAAGTGGAGGTGTAGCACTGAGGAAAGGGCAGCCGGAAGGACCCAGGTGGTAACTAAAAAGCTGGATAATTTAGCTCTCATCTGCTAAATCAGGCAGTGTTTTTCTGTTTGGTTCAGCACCTACCACATTTTATTACTGAAATGATTGTGATTATGGTGATATTACATTGCCCTCCTCTTTTTTTGGTGGAGAGGAAACCATGCCCTTTTTTTTTTCTTTTTGTTATTAGGAATTGAGCCCAGGGGCAGTCTGCCTCTGAGCTACATCTCCAGCCCTATTCTTTTATTTTATATTTTGAAACAGGGTCTTGATAAGTTGCTGAGGCTGGTTGCGAACCTGTGATCCTCCTGTCTCAGCCTCCCAAGTACTGGGATTGCAGGCATGTGCCACCATGCTCAGCAAGGCATTCCTTTTTGCAAAGATTAGAATTTTCAGTTTTTCTAACTGAATGTTTAGTATTGCTTTTGTTTGGCCTCCTTGTCATCTTTGTGTTACCCGTAGTATATTTTTAAAAATAAACTTAAAAGCCAGGTGTGGTGGCACACGCTTGTAAGCCCAGTACTTGGGAGGCTGAGACCAGAGGACCTGGGTTTGTGGCCAGCCTCAGCTACTTAGTGAGCCTCTCCGAAACTTAGTGAGACCCTGTTTCAAACTAAAGAATAAAAAATAGGACTGGGGGTATAGCTCGGAGGTAGAATGCCCCTGGGTTCAATCCCCAGTAACACACACACACACACACACACACACACACACACAATACTGGGAATTGGATCCAGGGAGTTCTTAGTTATACCCTCACTGTGGGTATAACTAAGAACTCTACAACTCAGTAACTCAGTGGAGTGAGGCCTCACTAAGTAGCTGAGGCTGGCCGCAAAACTGCAGTCCTCTTGACTTAGCCTCCCAAGTACAGCGATTATAGGTGTGCCCCATCATGCCTGGCTTTTTTTTGTTTGTTTTTGCTTTTGAGGTGGTATCTTTCTGTGTTACCCAGGCTGGTCTGGAACTTCTGATCCTCCAGTCTCAGTCTGTTGAGTAGATGGGATTACAGAAATATGCCACTGTACCTGGCTTGTATTTTTATTGTGTCCTAACTTCTTGGGAATTTTCTTGCTTTCCCCTCCCTCTTTCTCTTAAAAAACAAACAATAAAAGACCCAGTTTCCTCTCTTAAGTTTGTCATTGAAAAAAAAAATCAAGCCAGGTGTGGTGGCACACACTTGTAATCCCAGCATTCAGGAGGCTGAGACTGGAGGATCCGGGTTTGCGGCCAGCCTCAGCTGCTTAGTGAGGCCCTCAGCAACTTAGTGAGACCCTGTTTCAAAATAAAGAATAAAAAATAGGACTGGGGCAGTAGCTCAAGGTAGAATGCCCCTGGATTCCGTTCCCAGTACTGCAAAAAAAAATAAAAAATAAAAAATCAAGTTAGGCAATGATTGGATTCTCAAAGAAAACTGATAAATTGAGAACAACAACAACAAATATATATATATATATATATACACATATACATATATATATATGTATTAGATTCAATCAGGGCTAAAAATATATGTTCTTTTTCCTGGCTTCTGGGGTCTTATCTATATTGGGTTTTAGCAACATATCAAAATACTTCTACTATACCAGAATTCTATCATAATTTATACTGTTCAAATTAAATGGGCTCAGCCAGGCATGGTGGCGCATGCCTGTAATCCCAGTACTTGGGAGGCTGAGATGAGAGGATCCCGGTTCTCGAACAGCCTCAGCTACATAGTGAGGCCCTCCGTAACTTAGTGAGACCCTGTTTCAAAATAAAGAATACAAAATAGGGCTGGGGGTGTAGCTCGGAGGTAGAATGCCCCTGGGTTCAATCCCCAGTACCGCCATAAAAAGAAAAATTAAATGGGCTCTTGTTCCAAACTTTATTTTGGATGCTTTTATTGAAGGCTATTAATTATAGTGGACTTTACGTGACAGCTTTTAATAGGATCGACTAGTACATAAATAGCAGCCAAGCATAGGAATTTAGTGCCAGCCAAACTAAAAAAAAAAAAAATGTTTTATGCCTTAGAGTAATCTAAAGAGAGTTAATACATTTCTGTTTTTTGTTGTAAAGCTTACTTGTGGTCCAGTTCTTTATATTGGCTAGTTTTCTAGGCAAATTTATTTGCTATATTTCTTTTTCTTTTTTTTGTGCGGTACTGGGGATTGGACTCAGGAGCATTCTATCTCCGAGCTATACCCCCAGCCCTATTTTTTTTTTTTATTCTTTATTTTGAAACAGGGTCTTGCTAAGTTGGGGAATGCCTCACTAGGTAGCTGAGGCTGGCCGCAAACCTGAATCCTCTGGTCTCAGCCTCCCAAGTGCTGGGATTACAAGTGTGCCTCACCACGCCCGGCTTTTTTAATTTTTTTTTTTTTCTTTGTAGTACTGGAGATTGAACCCAGAGGCATTCTACCTTTGAGCTATACCCAGACTGATTTTATTTCGTATTTGGAAACAGGGTCCTGCTGGGTTGCTGAGAGTCTCACTATTTGCTGAGGTTGTCCTAGAACCTGCAATCCTCCTATCTCAGACTCCCAAGTACTGGGATTACAGGTGTGCACCACCATGCCCAGCTCTGCTGTATTTCTTCTGTGACTGTCTTGTTGTTGTTGTTGGTACTGGAGATTGAATCCAGTGGTATTCTACCTCAGACCTATACCCCCAGTCCTATTTTAGTTTTTATTTTGTACTGGTCATGCTACATTGCAGGGTCCTGCTAGGTTGCTGAGAGTCTCACTATTTGCTGAGGCTGTCCTTGAACCAGCAATCCTCCTGTCTCAGCCTCTCAATTACTGGAATTACAGGTGTGTGCCACCTTGCCTGGTTGTAACTGTCCCTTTTGAGCAAAAAAGTTTTTTTTTTTTTTTTTTTTGTGGAACTGGGGACTGAAAATAGGGATATTCTACCTCTGAGGCACACTCCTGCCCTATTTTATTTTTATTTTGAAATAGGGTCTTGATAGGTTAATGATATTCTCACTATTTGCTGAGACTGTCCTTGAAAGTGCAATCCTCAAGCTGGGTGTGGTGGCACATGCTTGTAATACCAGTACTTGGGAGGCTGAGACCGGAGGATCCAGGTTTGCGGCCAGCCTCAGCTACTTAGTGAGGCCCTCTGCAACTTAGTTGATGTAGCTCAGAGGTAGAATCCCCTGGGTTCAATCCCCAGTACCAAAAAAAAAAAAAAAAAGTACAATCCTCTTGTCTCAACCTCCCAAGTACTGGGATTACAAGCGTTTGCCACCACTCGACTAAAAAAGGATATTTTTTAGGCATTGAGATCAAAGATCACAATCAATATATTAGGCTATTATTAAGCAAAATGTTTCCTGGTTTCAAAAACTTCCATATTTTGCCATAATCTGCCAGTTTAAGGCACTCAGTAGGATTTGCTGAATGAATAGGTTATTAATGAGAAATTATTGTTCAAGATAAACACTGATCTTGACATTTAAGTATTGCTTTTCTTTTTTTTTTTTTCGGTACTGGGGATTGAACTCAGGGGCATTCTACCTTCGAGGTACACCCCCAGCCCTATTTTTTATTCTTTATTTTGAAACAGAGTCTCACTAAGTTGCGGAGGGCCTTACTAGGTAGCTGAGGCTGGCTGCGAACCCGGATCCTCCTGTCTCAGCCTCCCGAATGCTGGGATTACAAGCGTGCACCACCACACCCGGCTAGTATTGCTCTTCTTTTTTTTTTTTTGTGGTACTGGGGATTGAACTCAGAGGCATTCTACCTCGGAGCAACACCCTCAGTCCTATTTTTTTTTTTTTTTGTGGTACTGGTGATTGAACTCAGGGGCATTCTACCTATGAGCTATACCCCCAGCTCTATTTTTTATTCTTTATTTTGAAACAGGGTCTCACTAACTTGCAGAGGGCCT
>PVLC010039223.1:0-14363 GCA_004027655.1 Graphiurus murinus
TATCTTTTTTCCAGCGTATGTTTTTGGCTCCTTTGTCAAAAATCAGTTGACTGTAAACACGTGGGTCTGTTTCTGGATCTTCTATTCTGCTCCATTGGTCTATGTGTCTGTTTTTGTGCCAATACCATGCTGTTTTTATTACTGTGGCTTTGTAGTAAAGATTGAAGTCAGGTATTGTGATACCTCCTGCATGGTTCTTCTATTTTTTTTTTTAAATTTTCATTTTGAAACAGGGTCTCACTAGGTTGATGAGAGTTTCACTATTTGTTGAGGCTGTCCTCAAACCTGTGATCCTCCTGCCTCAGCCTCCCAAGTACTGAGATTACACATGTGAGCCACCATGCCTGGCTCCTCTGTCTTAATTCTTACACAAAATAGGTAACATGAAGTAACCTGATGGGAACCCATCAGTTATTTTTTTATTGTTCTATCTCACAACTTTAAAATGACCAATCTGTTTTTTGCTTTCCTCAGCTCTTTGCTGACTATAAACCACAACCTCCTGGACTCAGCTCATTGGAGCACTTATTCTATTTTATAGAATGAAGTGCTGCCAGATTCTAGAATTGAAAATAAAGCCAATTAAATTCTTTAAACTAATTTGTGGTAATTTTGTCTTTTGGCAGCCTAATTCCAGTTATACATACTCTAACTTATTTTCTTCTTGAATTAGTTTTGATGACATATTTCTTCTAGTCCATTATCTATTAATCTATCTTAGTCAATTTGGGCTATTATAACAGAATACCATAGACTGGAGTTGGGTATGGTGGCGCACACTTGTAATTCCAGCATTTGGGAGGCTGAGACTGGAGGATGTCAGGTTCACAGACAGTCTCAGCTACTTAGTGAGGCCCTCTGCAACTTAGTGAGACCCTATTTCAAAATAAAGAATTAAAATAGGGCTGGGGGGGTGTAGCTTGGAGGTAGAATGCCCCTGGGTTTAATCCCTAGTACAGCACAAAAAAAAAAAAAAAAAAAAAAAATAGGGCTGGGGGGTGTATTTCAGGTAGAATGCTCCTGGGTTTAATTCCCAGTACTTAAAACAAACAAAAAAACCAAAATAAAATCTTTGTTGCAACTATAGTAATGTTTCCTTTTCACTCCTAACATTGCTTATTTATGCTTTCTCTTTATTTTCTTACCAATTTGCCAGAATCTTTTCTATTTTATTTTAGTCTTTACAAAGAGCCAAATTTAGCCGGGCGTGGTCGCGCAAGCTTGTAATCCCAGTACTTGGGAGGCTGAGACTGGAGGACCCGGGTTCGAGGCCAGCCTCAGCTACTTAGTGAAGCCCTCTGCAACATAGTGAGACCCTCCCTGTTTCAAAATAAAGAATAAAAAATAGGATGGGGGTGTAGCTCTGAGATAGAATGCCCCTGGGTTCAACCCCCAGTACTGCAAAAAAAAAAAAAAAAAAAAAAAAAAAAAAAAGCCAAATTTTGGCTCTGCTGTTTCTCTCTAATATAGCTTTTTTTTTTCTTCTAAATAATCCATCTTTATACTACATCCCTTGGCGTGCATTGCAATATTTGCATGTGAAAGAAAACCCAAACAACAACTAACTCAAAGCTATTGCTCTGAATGAATAAAATCCCCTTATCTGGAAAAACTTTAAAATTTTTACTGTGTGGGTGTATTTCCTTATTTTCTGTCCACTTCTCTAAACTTATTGTAGTATCATTGCTTGAATTTTCCTCCTTTCCCTAATTCTGGGTTTGGTTCTCTTTCAGTTTTGCTGCTGTTGAAAAGCACAGTGGAAAAGTCCTGCTTCATTGGCAATAAGTGATTAGTGTGGTTTGTTCTTGAAAGCTTGGGCTCACTTTAGCCTCTGAAAAATGATTAGGATTTGGGTATGAGGGAGGCAGTGGTATTCTGGGTGGGATTCAAAGGTAGTGTGTGTGGGGGCAATAGTGAGATGACCTCCCTTTCCCCAACTACCACCACCCACACTCCGAGAGAGCCAGTATGACCCCCCAACTAGCCTGGTGTCCACCCTGTTCCTCGGCTATCTGTAGGAGTCCTTCTTTCAGTGTCTCAAATCTGCACTGCCTCCTCTTCTCCTTGCCTGTGACCCTCTCCCTGTCTCTGCCACTTTCTCTGTTTCTATTCCTCTTTCTTTTATCTGTGTAACTTCTGTCTCCTTTTCATAAATACCTTTCCTGATTCCCAACAAAGATGGTAAAATTACCATAGTATGACATATCATGATTGTGATTTTAGATTGTGTGATTCAAAGGTTAGTGCCCATCTCCCACTAGGGAGTGCCTATCTCCTAAGGCAGGAGCTATGTCTTGTGTTTTTTCACTTTTGCCCAGTGGCTCACAAAGAGTAGGCACTTGGCTATTGTTTAATTTGTTCTCATTTGTTAGTTACTTAACACATAACCGAGGAGTGTTGAGAACTACAATGTCCATCTCTAGAGAGATAATATTAAAATAAGAGCTACTTGATCAGGACTAATTAGCATCTAAGAGGCCAAATTTAATCCTACTTATGAAAATAAATGAGTTGGGCAGGGAGGTGCACTTCTGTAATCCCAGCTACTTGGGAGGCTGAGTCAGGAAGATTGCCAATCTGCGCAACTTAGTGAGATCTTGTCTCAAAAAAAAAAAGGTCAGCCGAGCATGGTGGCACATGCTTGTAATCACAGTACTTGGGAGGCTGAGAAAGGAGGATCACAGGTACAGGTTCGCAGCCAGCTTCAGCTACTTAGTGAGGCCCTTGGCAACTTAGTGAGACCCTGTTTCAAAGAATGAAAAATAGGACTAGGGGTGTAGCTCAGAGGTAGAATGCCCCTGGGTTTAATCCCCAGTACCTGAAAAAAAAAGGTCTGGGGAGATAGCTTGGTGGTAGAGCACCACTGGGTTCAATGCACCAGTACTGCAAAAACAAAACAAAACAACAACAAAAGAATGCAAAACAGACTCAGAAAAATAGTGCTATATTAAAAATGCTTACATCAAGGCAATTAACACATTAACATATGCAACACAAACTACAATATCATTGTGCTACTCATAAGATAATTATGGGGCTTATTAAATTATTTTTCCACAGCACATTCAAGCAGCAGGGACTGGCCCCAGGGTTCACATAAAGGTGTATGATGTATGTCTTTCTTTAACTGTGTTAGTGCATCTCTTGGCTCTTAGTGTAGTAGGCCCTTTGTAGAAGTGATGTTTTCCTAGTCAGTTTTGGCTGCTGTAACTAAGTACCATAGACCAGGTGTCTATGAACAACAGAAATTTATTTCTCTCAGTTTCAGAGACTGGAAGTCTGAGATCAGGGTACCTGCATGGTCGAGTTACAGCATGAGTCCTCTCTAGTCTTCCGGTTGCATCCTCCCTTGGTGGAGAGAAAGCTGGATGGTTCCCTCTCCTAAGGGTACTAACCCCATCCCAGAGTGCTTCTCTTGCAGAAGTCCCATCTCCAAATACCATGACCTTGGGCACTAGGACTTCAATGGATGAATTTTTTTAGGTGGGAGGGAGCACAAATATTTAGCCCATTGTAGATGCCCTAGCCCATCTTACCTGTCCACTCTCACCCCATGATAGGGCCTACCTCGACCAAGGATTTTAACCTATCCAAAGAGCCAGCCAGGGAGAAGGGAGACATAGGAAGACAGACTCCATGACAGGTTAAGTCCTACCGATGAGTTGAAAGTGTCTGGCAATCTTAGATCCACGGTGCCACTCCCCGCCCCCACCCCATGGTCCTGAGTTCAGGCTCCCAAATAGCGTGTGATTTTAATGCGATTTCCAATGTTGTCATAAGGGGATTCAGGTAATTCTCTATTATATATAAACCCCATCCCCCCAATCAGTTAGTGCCATGGATACTGTTCCATAAGTAAGTCCCACTCTCAAGTCTCCTGGGAATATCTGAACTATTATCAACTTCTCAGTCACAAGATTATGTTAGGAGGTTTAAAAACCAAAAATGCCGGGCATGGTGGTGCACACCTGTAATCCCAGTACTTAAGAGGCTGAGAAGGCCGGGCGTGGTGGTGCACGCTTATAATCCCAGCATTTGGGAGGCTGAGACTGGAGGATCTGGGTTCGCCACCAGCCTCAGCTATCTAGGGAGGCCCTCTGCAACTTAGTGAGACCCTGTTTCAAAATAAAGAATAAAAAATAGGGCTGGGGGTATAGCTCGGAGGTAGAATGCCCCTGAGTTCAATCTCTAGTACCCCCCCCCCCCAAAAAAAAAGAGGCTGAGACATGTGCGTTGCAGTTTTGAAGCCAGCCTCACCAACTTAGTGAGACCCTGTTTCCAAGTAAAAAACAAGATTGGACTGAGGGTAGAGCTTGGAGGTAGAATGCCTCTGGTTCAATCCCCAGCACCACAGATAAATAAATAAATAAATAAATAAATAAATAAATAAATAAAATAAAAATATGTTACATAACATATGCTCCAAAAGTATGCACATGGACTGTGAGAATTCCTGGGTTCAATCTTAAAAGGCTGCTCACCCCATTCACCTTTTACTCTTTTACTTCCTGAGGAACGAGGAACCTTGAGATGCATTTGCCACTGTGTTTACCTTACCAGTGCTTCCTGGGCTGCTACTGCAAGTACTGGGTGAACAGGAACGAAAGAACTAAAGTTGAGCACTCTGGTCTTCTTTTACCACCAGAGAAGCCTGAGTCTAGCGATTCCCACCTCTCCTTTGCCCAGGAGAGCCGAGGCAGGTTCTGGCTTTGCTAGGCTGCTTTCTGGGCTTTTGGGAGGCATAACTGGGACAATGATAGGAAACAGAATAGGAGATAGGATGAGGTACTTTAAAGGAAAAGATCAAGATTTACACAGAAGACAGAAGAAAGAATGAAGATAAAAGAGGAAAAGGAAAGGAAAGTCTGGAGCTATGAGGAGTTTTTTTTTTTTTGTTTTTTTTTGTTTTTTTTTTGTGAAGTTCTTTAACTGAGACTTTAAAGTTAAGGAGAGAGAATATGAATTTAAAGAGCAGTTCTTTTTCATGTGAAGGATATTGAAACCGCTACAGTGGTGCACACCTGTAATCCCAGTAC
Source organism: Graphiurus murinus (assembly GCA_004027655.1). Lineage (NCBI taxonomy): Eukaryota > Metazoa > Chordata > Mammalia > Rodentia > Gliridae > Graphiurus > Graphiurus murinus. The sequence continues at coordinate 5,037 of PVLC010039223.1, forward strand.
TTGGGAGGCTGAGATAGGAGGAGAGTAGGCTCAAGGCCAGCCTCAGTAATGGGATTGCTGGATCATTTAGTAGTTCTTCCCTTAGTTTTTTGAGGAATCTTGCTATCTTACATAATGGCTACACTAATTTATATTCCTACCAACAGTGTATAGAGAACCCCTTTCTCTGCACCCTGGTCAGCCTTCGTTATATTTTGTCATTTTGATGATAGTCATTCTAACTGGAGTGAGACAGCATCTCCTGGCTTTTATTTGCATTCCTCTAATGATTAAGAAAACTGAGCATTTTTTCCATGTGCTTGGCCATTTGTAGGCTTTCTTTTGAGAAGTGTTTGTTTAGTCCATTTTTAGTTGGATTGTTCGCTTTGTTGTTTGATGTTGTTTTTGGTGTTCAGCTTTTTGAGTTCCTTATATATTCCAGAGGCCAATCCCTTGTCATATGAACAGTTCACAAATGTTTTCTCCCGTTCTCTAGGTTGTCTCTTAATTCTGTTGATTATTTCCTTTGCTGTGTAGAAGCTTCTTAGTTTGATGTAATCCCATTTGTCTATTTTTACTTCTGTTGCCTATGTGTTTGGGGTCCTATCCAAAAAAATCATTGCCTGTACCAATGTCTTCAAGTGTTTCCCCTATGTTTTCTTGAGTAATTTCATAGTTTCAGTTTTAACATTTAGGTATTTGACCCATTTTGAGTTGATTTTTATGTGTGGTAAAAGAGAGGGGTCTAGGTTCATTCTTCTGTGTATGCCAGCACCATTTATTGATCAGACTGTCTTTTCTCCACTGCAAGTTCTTGACTTTGTCAAAAATCAATCGGCTGGTTTTAAATGAACATGGATGAATTTCTGTGTTCTCTGTTTTGTTCCATTGGTCTATGTATCTGTTTTTATGCCAGTACCATGCTGTTTTAGGTACTATAGCTTTGTAGTATGTTTTAAAGACAGGTATTGTGATGCCGCCAGCACTACCCCTCCCCTATCACTTTGGCTATTCTCAGTCTTTTGTGATTTCATGATTTTTTGGTTTTTGTTTGGTGGTACTGGGGACTGAACCCAGAGGTGTTCTACCTCTGAGACATACCCCAGCCCTATTTTATTTTTTAGTTTGAAATAGGCTCTCACTAAGTTGCTGAGGGCCTCACTAAATTGCTGAGGCTGACCTCGAACCTGCAATCCTCCTGTCTCAGCTTCAAATATTGAAAGAATTTTAATATTTAATATTGTAAGAATTTTAAGATTTTTTTTTCTATTTCTGTGAAGAAAGTCATTGGTATTTTGATGGGAATTGCGTTGAATCAATAGATTGCTTTGGGTAATATGGTCATTTAAACAATATTCTTGTAATCCATGAACGTGAAGTATCTCTCCATTTTTTGTGTCCTCTATAATTTCTTGCACCAGAATTTTATAATTGTCATTGTAGAGATCTTTCACTTTCTTGGATAAGTGTATTCCTAAATATTTTCTTTATTCTTTGTAGCTGTTGTGAATGGGATTGCTTTCTTTCTTTCTTTCTTTTTTTTTTTTTTTTTTTTGGTACTGGGGATGGAACCCAGGGGCATTCTTCCTCTGAGCTACATCCCCAGCCCTATTTTTTTTTTTTTTTTTTGCGGTACTGGGGATTGAACTCAGGGGCATTCTACCTCTGAGCTACACCCCCAGCCCTATTTTTTATTCTTTATTTTGAAACCGGGTCTCACTAAGTTGTGGAGTGCCTCATTAGGTAGCTGAGGCTGGCCTCGAACCCGGATCCTCTGGTCTCAGTCTCTCAAATGCTGGGATTACAAGTGTGGGTCACCACACCCAGCTGGATTGCTTTCTTAATTTCTTTTTTAGCAAGTTCACTATTGGTGTATAAAATCTCCTATTTTTGTAGGTTGATTTTGTATCTGTATCCTGCAACTTTACTGAATTCATTTATAAGTTATAACAATTTCTTGATAGAGCACTTAGATTTTTCTATGTATAAAATCATGCCATCTATTAACATGGATAATTTAACTTCTTCCTTTCCATTTTAACTGCTCTTTCTCTCTCTCTCTCTCTCTCTCTCTCTCTCTCTCTCTCTCTCTCTCTCTCTCTTCCTTCTTTCTCTTGCCTAATTGCTCTTGGTAAGACTTACAGTACTATATTAAATAAGGGTGGTGAAAGTGGACATCTTTGTCTTTTTCCTTTCAATTTTTTCCCATTCAGTATGATATTGGTTGTAGGTTTTCATATATAGTCTCTGGTACTTTGAGTTATATTCCTTCTATTCTTAATTTTGGGGGGTTTTATTTCTTTAAAACGGGATGCTAAATTTTATTGAATGAGCCAGGTGTGGTGGCACACACTTATAATTCTAGTACTTGTGAGGCTGAGATAGGAGGATCACAGGTTCATGGCCAGCTGCAGCTACTTGATGAGGCCCTCTGCAACTTAGTGAGACACTGTTTCAAAATAAAGAATAAAAAAATAGGGCTGGGGGTGAAGCTCAGAAGTAGAATACCTCTGGGTTCCATACCCAGTACCGAAAAAAAAAAAAAATGATCGAATGCTTTTTCTGTATCTATTGAAATGATCATATGGTTTTTGTTCTTTATTCTGTTGATGTGTTATATAACACAGTGTGTGATCTTTTGATGTGCTGTTGAATTTTTTTTCTTTCTCCTTTTTTTTTTTTTTTTTTTTGGTGCTGGGGTTTGAACCAGGGGTATTCTTCCTCTGAGCTAAACCTAACCCTATTTTTAATTTTTTTTTTTTTTTTCAGTACTAGGGATTGAACCCAGGGGCATTCTACCTTCAAGCTACACCCCACCCCCAGCCCTATTTTATTCTTTATTTTGAAACCGAGTCTCACTAAGTTGCGGAGTGCCCCACTAAGTAGCTGAGGCTGGCCATGAACATGGATCCTCTGGCCTCAGCCTCCCAAGTACTGGAATTACAAGTGTGTGCCACCATGCCTAGTGCCTATTTTTTATTTTTATATTTTGAAACAGTCTCAGTAAGTTGTGGAGGGCCCACTGAGTTGCTGAGGCTGGCTGCAAATCTGAGATTCTCCTGTCTCAGTCTCCCAAGTACTGGGATTACAGACATGCACTACTACACCCAGCTTTTTTCTTTTTTTGTTTTTGTGGTATTCGGGGTTGAAACCAGGGGTATTCTACCTCTGAGCTATACTCCAAGCCCTATCTTATTTTTATTTTGAAATAGGATATCACTAAGTTGCAGAGGTGCTATTGAATTTGTTTGCTAGTACATTATTAAGAATTGTTATGTCTGTGTTCATCAGGGGTTTGTGTCTGTAGTTTTCTTTTTTTGTTGTTTCTTTGTCTGGTTTTTATGTCAGGGTAATGCTGGCCTTATTAAAAAAAAAAGTCTGGCAGAGTTTCTTTCTTTTAATTTCTTTGGAATAATTAAAGAAAAATTGGAATTAGTTCTTCTTTAAGCATTTTGTAGAATTCAACAAGCGGGGCATGGGAGAGCATGCCTGTATTCCCAGTACTTAAGAGGCTGAGACAGGAGGATGGCAGGTTTGAGGCCAGCCTCAGCAACTTAGTGAGACCTTGTTTCAAAATAAAAAATGAGATAGGGCTGGGGGTTTAGCTCAAAGGCAGAATGCCCCTGGATTCAATCCCCAGTACAACACAGACACACACACACACACACACACACACACACACACACACACACACAGCTTCAGTGGTAAGCACATGGAAACCCTTCAGAGTCTCAAGAAGAAAGAGTTCATAGTTTATCACCAAAAAGGAGCCTTATATAAAAAATCAGTTTTAAAAAATAAGAAATTTAACCAGGCATAGTGGCACATGCTTGTAATCCCAGTATTTGGGAGGCTGAGACAGGAGGATCACAGGTTCAACGACAGTCTCAGCAAGTAGTGAGACTCTCATCAACCTAGTGAGACCTGGTTTCAAAATAAAAACAAAATAGGGCTGTGAGAGTAGCTTGGAGGTAGAATGCCCCCTAGTTAAATTGCCAGTACCACACACACACAAAAAAAAGTAATGTAAAGATACTGACTCTACAAATGAATAACCAAAATTCAGAGCCAGTGAGGAAATCCATGATTGTTGTGTGGTAAACATTTTCAACGACTCATAGAAACTTGCTAAAATGGACATATGTTTAAGCATCTTTAAAAAAAAAACAAACCTGAAAAATGCTAAAAGCAAAATTTATTGCCTTAAAAAGCCAAGAATATCAAAAGTATGTTAAGACTTTATCACATGTGGGTAGATTTCTGTAAGTAATTAAAAAGTTCTCTGAGTCTATTGTTAAGTTATTGGTTTTTACTAAGGGCAACTGTCTACATTACAGCTGAACAGACTCATCGTTGCTTCACTTATGAAACACAAATCCTTAGGAAATCTGTCAGTAAAAAATGCCAATCAATTCCAATATCTACTATTCTTAATGTGCTTGATGACTAATCCTTAATTTTTTTTTTGTACTGTGATTATAGGTGTGTGCTACCAATTCCATCTAATCCTTATATTTTTGAAAAAAATTGTTGTATTGGTGAAAATTATCCCACAGGAAGATTATTTCATGATAGTCTAATAAAATGAAGGCTTTTAGCCAGGTATGGTGGTACATGCTTGTAATCCCAGTACTTGGGACCCTGAGACAGGAGGATTGCAGGTTGAAAGCCAGCTTAATCAATCTAGTGAGACTCTCAGCAACTTAGTAAGACCTCATTTCCAAGTAAAAAATAAAATAGGGCTGAGGGTAGTGCCCACAGGAGGAAGGCCCTAGGTTCAACCCCCAGGACCTGCCCCTCTCCCCCAACACACACAAGTTTAGAATTAACCTGAGTGTGGTGGCACAAACCTGTAATCCCAGTACTTGGGAGGCTGAAATAGGATGGTTGCAGGTTCAAGACTAGCCTCAGCAATTTAGTGAGATCCTGTTTCAAAATTTAAAAATAACAAAGGCTGGAGATATAATTCAGTGGTAGAATCCCCTAGGTTAAATCCTCAGTACCACATATATACAGAACAATTTAGAATCTTGTTCGTGTTGGTTGGTAGGATTTGGGATAAGATTTGCCTTTGTATTATCTTTTGGCGAGTTAGAATATTGGACTGGGTGTTTTTTTTTTTTTTTTTTTGCCAGCTTGCTCTCCATCCTTTAACTGTTAGTTCTCCTCAGGCCTTCATCTCTGTTCATTCTTTTCCTGTCCCCTTTATTAGTTCATTTGCTGCCATAGCTTTTGGAACCAATGTTATGCTGGCAAATCTCAAATCTGAATCTTCTCCTCTCTGCCCACCTCTGTCCACATGTTCTCTCCCTGGGTGTCCCAAGGACACCTCAGATTCCACTCAGCTCATTGTCTCCCTTCCCCAGACTGCTCTGGGTGACCGCAGAGAATCAGGTGCATTTCCTCATTTGGTTCATGCCTGTAATGCTAGTTCCTGCAGGTAGGAATTGACTCTGAACTTAAAGGACTTGATTTCCTGAGGGAACTGAGGCTGTGTCAAGTGCCTGTCACTTGGCATTCCATTATCTTAGAATTATATGTCTGACTGCCTAGCCTAGTGCTGGGCATAGAACTGGCAGTCAAAGATCTCTTGTTGACTGGTTCTTCTTTTTTCTTTCTTTCTTTTTTTTTCCTGTGGTACTGGGAATTGAACCTAGAGGAGTTGTATCAATGATCTCTACTCCCAGTCCTTTTTATTTATTTATTTTTTGGTACTGAGGATTGAACCCAGGGGCATTCTACCTTCAAGCTACATTCCCAGCCCCCCCCCATGCCCCCTTTTTTTTCAATTTGAAACAGGGTCTCGCCAAGTTGTTAATGCTGGCCTAGAACCTGTGATCCTTCTGTTTCAGCCTCCCAAGTATTGGGATTACAGGCATGTGCCATTGCCCAGTTTGATTTATTTTTTTCTTTCTCTCTTTTTTTTTTTGCGGTACTGGGGATTGAACCCAGGGGCATTCTACCTCCGAGCTACATCCCCAGCGCTATTTTTTTTTTTTTTTTTTTTTTTTTTTGCGGTACTGGGGATTGAACTCAGGGGCGTTCTACCTTCGAGCTATACCCCCAGCCCTATTTTTTATTCTTTATTTTGAAACCGAGTCTCACTAAGTTGCGGAGTGCCTCACTAGGTAGCTGAGGCTGGCCTCGAAGCTGGATCCTCCGGTCTCAGCCTCCTGAATGCTGGGATTACAAGCGTGCGCCACCACGTCCGGCTCTATTTTTTATTCTTTATTTTGAAACAGGGTCTCACTTAGTTGTGGAATGCCTCACTAGGTAGCTGAGGCTGACCCCGAACCCAGATCCTCCGGCCTCAGCCTCCCGAATGCTGGGATTACAAGCGTGCGCCACCACGCCCGGCTTCAACTATTGTTTTAAAAACATTGTTTTACTGGATTTTTTCTTATTTTTTATATTTTATTTTGGAAACTAAATCTTTGCTGGCTATATGCTTTGCATATATCTTTACTAGGATAGCTTGTCTTTTAACAGTATTCACAATATTTTGATGTACTGAAATTTTCAATTTTAAGGTAGTTAAATGTTAATTTTTCCTTTATGTCATGGGCTTATTTATTTATTTATTTATTTATTTATTTATTTATTTATTTATTCTTTGCAGTACTGGGGATTGAACCCAGGGGCATTCTACCTCCAAGCTATTGTGTCTTGTTTTAGAAATCTTTTCTCTGTCATAATCTTGAGGATATTCTCTTATATTATTCTCTAATTTGTTTCAAAGATTTGATTTCCTACTTAGATATTTAATCAGCCAGGAGCTGATTTTTGTGTGTGTGTTGTGAGGTAGAGGTATAGCTTCATTTGATATAAGATGGTATGCTATGGTACTATCTGACATGAAACAATATGGTGCCAATTATTCAGCACCATTCATTGGATAGTGAATCTTTACCCTACTGACCCACAATTCCAGCTCTGTTATTTATCATGTTCCCATATATGAGTGGGTCTGTTCTTACAGACCCTAATCGATTCTTCTAATCACTGTATCTGTTTCTTTGCCAATACTATATTGCCTCAGTTCCTATTATTTTATAATAACTCTTGACATCTGATAAGTTATATCTGCATGCCTTGTTCTGCTTCATAAATGTCTTGGTTATTGTTAGCTTCTACATATATTTTGGAATCAGGCTGTTAAGTTTCATGAAATAATTAAGGCTCTAATTATAATTCTACCTGCAATATCCTAAGTGATTCTTGGTAGTTTTATTGGAATGGCATTGAATTAATAGACTAATTTTGGGATATTAAGATATTTATTTATTTTAATTTTTCAAGTAGGCTGAAGTTTTAATCTATTTAATTAGATTTCTTTGTATTGCTGGAGATTTCACAAGAACACGATGACTCGTGTTTCTTGGGAATATAATGTCTTCCTTCCCATAGGACACCATAGTAAGATCTACCCCACCCCATCCCCAGGTGTAAAATGCTTTTGGCAATTAATTATGGGAAATATAAACTATATTAAGATATTTAAAACACTGGCTTTAGCTAGTGTGATGGTGCACTCCTGTAATCTAGTACTTGGGAGGCTGAGACAGGAGGATTGCAGGTTCAAGACCAGACTCAGCAACTTAGTGAGGCCTTCCGCAACTTAGTGAGACCCTGTTTCAAAATAAGAAATAGGGCTAGGGGTGTAACTCAGAGGTACAACCCCCCTGGGTTTAATCCTCGGTACCACAAAAATAAAATAAAAATCATTGGCTTTTCTCATCCATTTACTGAGATCTTACCTCTCAGTAAGTTTTACTCTGAGCTACACCCCCAACCCTGTTTTATTCTTTTATTTTGAAACAGGGTCTCACAAAAGGCCCAAGTTACAAAGGGCCTGAGTTGCTGAGGCTGGCCACAGCAATCCTCCTCTCTGGGTCTCCAAAGTACTGGGATTACAAGTATGCACCAGCATGCCTAGCTCAATAAAGTTTTATAATTTTCTCCAAATAGACTTTGTAAGAATTTTGTTAGATTTATTTATAAATATATTCTAGTCTGTGTTGCTACAATACATGGTTTATTTTCTTTATGTTTTCTAATTTTTCATCAAAGATGTATGGCAAGAATCACAAAATATGGCCTGTGGGCCAAATTCAGCCTGTTTTTGTAAATAAGATATTATTGAAACAATCACACTCATTTGTTTACAGATTGTATATGGACACTTTTGTATAATAATGGCAGAGTTGAGTAGTTAAGATAGAGACCTTCAAAATTTAAAATATTTACGGTGTGGCTGTTTTTTTTTTTTAATCATTTTATTGATGCATTATAGTCTCACATCATAGTGACACAATGATAGCGACATACACACACACAACACTTTGGTGAGCTTCCCCTGGCTTCCTCCCCACTCCCCCCATACTATGTGGTTCTTTACAGAAAAAATGTTCTAACCTGGTGCAGGCTTTGTAATCCCAGTACTTGGGAGCCTGAGACAGGAGGATCGCAGGATCGCTGCCAGCCTCAGCTTCTTAGTGAGGCCCTCCGCAACTTAGTGAGACCCTGCTTCAAAATAAAGAATAAAAAAAATAGGGCTGGGGGTATAACTCAAAGGTAGAATGCCCCTGGATTCAATCCCCAGTAACATACACACACACACACACACACACACACACACACACACACACACACACTAAAAAAAAAAATTCTGACCTGGGTATATAAGAACACCAAAGAATACCATTAAGTTTTATGTGTTCATCTTATATCAAACAACTTGGCTGAACTCTTAGTGCTACTGATTTTTATGTTTGTTCTCTCAGATTGTTTATGTACACCATTCTATTATTTATGATGAATTATAGTGTTGCTTTTCCTTTCCAGATCTCATAGTAGCCTCGTTCTTTTGAACCATGTTAAATAGAAGTAATGATAGCTGCTGTCTTCACCTTGTTCTTGACTTTTTGTTTTGTTTTGCTTTTTGGTACTTGGAATTGAACCCAGGGACATTCTACCTCAGAGCTAGATTCCCAGCCCTATTTTATTTTTTATTTTGAAACAAGACCTTGCTAAGTTGCTGAGGCTGGCTTTGAACCTGCAATTCTCCTGTCTCAACCTCCCAAGTACTGGGATTACAGGCATGCACCACTGCACCTGGCTGTTTTTGACTTTTATTTTATTTTATTTTATTTTTTTTTGTGGCACTAGGGATTGAACTCAGGGGCATTCTACCTCCGAGCTACACCCCCAGCCCTATTTTTTATTCTTTATTTTGAAACCGAGTCTCACTAAGTTGCGGAGTGCCTCACTAGGTAGCTGAGGCTGGCCGCGAACCCGGATCCTCCGGTCTCAGCCTCCCGAATGCTGGGATTACAAGCGTGCGCCACC